>JALRMI010000137.1:0-66691 GCA_026120165.1 Leptosphaerulina australis
CATTGCGTAACCGTAGACTAGCGCTCCGCGACATCTACGGGCAGCCGATTAACAGCGTCCTAAATACCTTCCCATTTCACGGGCGGGTATACCGACACTAACATCCAGCAAACAAAAATGTTTTCTGTTCGGAGGACATCGATAAAAACTAGACACCTCGTCGAGACGTAACGGTTGATACACGTTCAACACACGCTTGACAGTTTTACTCCTTGACAGCTGACAGTGTATGTTTATTGTGACGAGGTTTTGCTATCTTCATATCTGTTAGTATCATACGAGGCTTAGTGCTCATCCCGGTTTCCTCAAGCAAAATCATTAGAGAGCAGGACAATCTTCGTGCTCTTCGTCCAATACTCTACCATCATGTGCCCCGTAGTTTCATACCTTCAGTAGTTTCTTCAAATCAACAACCTTACTCAATAACCACCTCAAATCTGTCAACTACTGCAACCCTTTAAAACCCCCTCTTCCCATCCACTACTGATGCACAATACTCTTCCTGTCAACTCCCAAACCACCCGTTCAATCCTCATGCCTCTCAAACGGTCGACAGAAATGCTGGGGGCGAAGTCAAGTAAACATAGCGTTTATTCCGTTACCTCATCCCCCAGTTTCACAAAAAAACAGAGTAATGTATGCATGATGAAGAAAGGGAGTGGCGAAAATGCAAACGTAAACAGACAATGAAGAATGTGTGAGTAGGGCGGCCCACCCAGATACACTTCAAACTAGGATGTGTCGTGACGATATTTATAAGATGGCCTGTATGCTATCATGGTTGGAGTCTTGCTGGTCCACAGCCTTGCTGGCCCATTACCATGAAGAGAATCGCCTGGAATTTAACCTTGAGCTGGATATATCACCAAAGTAGAGTTCGGTCTGGCTCCCCATTATGCACTCTTGCGTTGGCAAACCTGCTCGGGCTTGCAAAACTCATCTGCTTAGCCGTGGATTGGTTTGATCCGTGGGTTTCGCATCTACTAAGGGACTGAGTACTTGACATCCATCCCATCTGTCATGAAGGACCGTTGTCAAGGACGGTCAGTATGAGGCGCCGTTACCAGGCTCATAAACTCCGACGTGCATACCAGAGTTGTCAACAGGCGAGAGATCTACGGACTGACTACTCAACCAGGTGTGAAAAGACCACGGCGAGGCTTGTGCCAGATCTAATGTGGTAATCAATATGCCTATGGCCCGCTCGTTTGACAACTATGGTACATACACTTTTTCAACATTATTGTACGATGGCACCAAGGATCTCCTCTTCGGAAACAAAGAGCACCGGTGCGCGCGTTGTAGTGGAGTGTGTTGATTCTTACGGCTGATGTTTGTACGGGGCTTGCGATTGGCTAGTATGACAAGGAGAGTAAATAATCATTTTTACGCTGCTGCCGATAATGAACTGCAAGGCTTTCATTCTATTTCAATACCTGATGACCCATCACTGATTGTAAGGGTTAATCAGAAGCGAAAACAACGAAAAACATCAGTCGTGAAAAGTTCACTTATAGCCGCCTGCAGCGCAATGAAACCTGCAGCTGCGCCAATGTGTATCTCGGCACCAGAATGCTGTACTGCGATTTTCGCAAAAGTCTTAATAGGCTATCGCTTTCTTTCACATGCCATCTCGTCTCGCATAACCAAGGCGACGATACCAGATTGTTGCGTCCTGTGATAGCTTCTGGGATGGTCATGTCTGCCTCGAAAATGAACCGCCGTTACCGAACTTTCAATAATTCCAAGTGCAAAATCTTGACCGCTGTAACAGCACATCTCTGCCGGCGGTCTGATAGTCAACCAGATATGGCTAGTTTATGGATCGTCGCGTGACCGTTGCGAGCCGCGGTTGGCTCGTATCCACTGGTGTCCGCTGGCGTCACAGATAAGCCAAGACGTACAACAACACAGCCGCATCACGATCCCAGCTTGGACTCCGGAGACTGTCCCTCCGATGCGCCAGAGAGCTATCAGCAATTGATTTCTACCTTCTCTGAACCTCGACAAGCATACAGGGCTACGTCAACATGGGGAGAAATCGAGCTACATCCATCGCCTCGACGCGGAGTGGTGAGGCGCCCACACAAGTAGGTATGAGTATGTACAAGAGTAAGAAACTACTGCTGACTGTATACAGGAATTAGGAAGCATGTATGACTATCTAGCAAAGATAGTACTACTTGGACCGAGTGGTGCGGGGAAGTTCGTATACACAGCTTATCGAGCATACCACACCCTAACATTCACTGCCCAGATCATGCCTCCTCCACCGCTTTGTTCGTGACGAATGGCGTGTGCTTTCCTCGCAAACAATCGGTGTCGAGTTCTCCTCCAAGATTGTTCATATCGCCGACCGCAAATCCTCCTCACTCTCGAACCGCAAGCGCATAAAACTCCAGCTCTGGGATACAGCAGGCACAGAACGCTTTCGATCAGTCAGTCGCTCTTACTACCGCGGTGCAGCCGGTGCAATTCTTGTCTACGATGTCAGCAGCTGGCGCAGCTTCGAGCAACTACAAACCTTCTTGAATGATGCGCGTGCGTTGGCTGGACCAGACATCACAATCATATTGGCAGGAAATAAGAGCGATGTTATAGAAGGGGGAGGTCCACCGCCAGGATACAGCTACGCAAGTACACCAAGCTCAGAGTACGGATTGCCACCGCCTACACCTTCGAGCCAATCTTCGCTCAACATGAACCTGAATAACCACTACACCATCGCACCGGAAGGACGAGAAGTATCTCAAGAAGCTGCGTCAAGATGGGCAAGCGCAAATGGAATACCGGTTGCGGTAGAGGTTTCGGCACTGAACGGAGAGAATGTTGAGGAGCTGTTCAATCGTTTGGCAAGGATGATTCTGACCAAGATCGAGCTGGGGGAGATAGATCCAGATGATCCACAGAGTGGCATCCAATACGGCGACCTGGGGTGGGACGATGGTGCAAGCAGCATCAGAAGTGGATACCCTGATGGCTCAGTCAGGTGGAGAGGCGGCAAAAAGAAACCAAGGACAGAGTGGGAGGAGGTGTTCAGGTTAAGTGGTGGGACAAGAAGAGGAGGCGGTTGCTGTTGATACAGCATTTTGGAGACAGTGGCTATGGTTCATCTGGTTTACGACAGCAGTAGAAGTGCCTGTCGTGTTCCATATGGTGATACTGTTCCTTGTGCATATATGAGCGAGCGAGTTTTCTTCTCTTAATCTAATGTATATTCTGTCTGTCAAACGCCCAGGTACTGGACTTCAACATGAAGCTGTCACATGTCAGCCGTCGGCTATCTTACCGAAACAAAACTAGCGCCATCTAGTATGTAAGGTTTCGCCATCCCGCAGATCGCAACCACGGAATGCAGCTGTCAAAAGTCCCGAAGCACGCGACACAAGAGGACACGTCTATACATTCCCAGCCTACTTTCGAGACAGTAGCTGTTAGTCTAGGCCTGTCCCATCGATTCCATCGGAGCATCGCATGTCTGACCATCCGTAAAACACCATGGATTTATCGGCGATTCAAATCTGACGCCACACCGATGTCGATGTCACCAGCCAGGTTTTTGCGTGTGTCGCGTGCCTCGGCCTGGTTCCTGGTCTTAGTGCCCGCGACAGGACGATGGGTTTACGACATTTGCGTCATGTCGATGTCTTTTCTATCGTTCAGATTTCTGCGCCTCTTCTCGCTCCTTTTCGTGCTCTCTTCCTTTTCTTTTTACTTTCATTCTTAAACACTCGAGTCCTTGTCACATTGGACCTACATTCAAGCATTATACCCTTGACTGGACTTCGACACTACGCAATACTATCAAACTGTCGCTCACACGCGTCTTGCAGTCTCTCCGCTCCGCCGTCCCTTCCTCTCTGCCTCTAAAAAACGTGAATCCTGAGGCGCTTGTGAACATGACGTGGCTCAAGAGCATTAACCCTACACCTGCCTTTCCGGCGTATACAGGGCCGCACAAAGTCGGATCGATAGATGTAGAGATTCCAACAAGTGAACTAGAGAACCCTAGCGATGATGCACCACCAGGGGGTCTACCCACAGTGGCGTTTAGAGTGTTCTACCCGTGCAGACAGGATAGCGAGCAGAAGCCTGTAAGATGGATACCTAATCCACAAAGAGAGTACATCGCTGCTTATGCACGATTTCTGGGGGCGAATAGCGCATTCGCAAGTATCTTTTCGTAGGTTTCATCCAGGAGCAGAACAACAAGACGTTGGAAAGTTGACTAGCAAATAGGCTGTTTCCTCAGTTGCTTCAGTTTACCTCAATACCAGTACATCAGAACGCCGACATTCTCGAGCCCCCCACAAAGTCAAAGCGATGGCCGGTAATGATGTTTTCCCACGGTCTTGGAGGATCACGAAATGCATACTCACACATTTGCGGCTCGCTGGCCAGCCACGGAATCGTAGTAGTCGCACCAGACCACCGCGATGGCAGCTCGCCGATCAACTTTATTCATACCCCAGACTCGAAAGAGAAGCTCCAGCGTGTAGACTACAAGCGGATTGATCACAAGCCCTCAACCGACGTATACAATGCCCGTGACGAGCAGCTTCGCACTCGGCTCTGGGAAATGACCTTAATCCACGATGCCCTCCTCAAAATCGACACACGCCAGCGCCTAAAGAATGTAGCTGAAGATGCAACCAAAAATGGTGGAAAAGACATGCTAACGATGTTCTCGCACCTGCTGTCTGTTCATGAGCCCGGGTCTATCAGTTTCGCAGGGCACTCATTCGGCGCCGCAACCACCGTACAATTCGTGAAATCCGTCTACCATACTCCAACAAGCACCACTCCAGCATCCTACAAGCCACTCCTCGTACCACGTGCCTCCTCAGCCCTGAAAACACAAATCACCCCGTACAACCCCGTCATTCTCCTTGATTTATGGACGCTCCCAATCCAATCCCCTAGTACGGCCTGGTTGCGCAACAAACCAATGCCCTCGTATGACGCTCCCTCGGGTGGCTCGAACCTCCTTGCGATCTTGAGCGAGGGTTTCTTCAAATGGTCCTCTAACATGCAAGAAACAAAACGCGTAGTCGCTCGCCCCTTATCCGCGCCTTCATCGCAACCAGGGCCGCATATCTTCTACCCAATCGCCAGTGCCCATCTCTCGCAGTCCGACTTCGGCATTCTATTCCCCTGGGCGACGGCCAAAGTTTTCGGCGCCAAAGAACCTGAGAGAGTGCTACGACTGAATACAAGAGCGATTTTGCAAGTTATGAGGAACAGTGGAATTGAGGTTGCAAATACTAGCGTGGCAGACCTTGAATTTGAAGGCGTGGATCCAGAGAAGGCCATCGCAAATGACGATAGCATCTTGAGCACCAGAAAGGACCGCGTGAGAGGATGGATCAATATTGGCGACGAAGCTACGGGTCGTGCAGGTCACGCTGAAGCGAAAGTAGGCAGCGGGCCGGGGGAGGCAGTGCTACAAGGCGAAGCATTTGGGCAGGCCGTCGAGGACAGATAAGTAGGCAGCCCTGCACGGCGCCCACTGGCAGGATGGCTTGCTTGATGGTGATTTGAAGTCAGTCGTACAGCACAGCTGAGGGTCGGAAACATACAGACTTACAATTCAGCGGCTAAGTAGCATTTGCACGGGGTTGAAACAGATCAGCGGTTTGGAGAGGAACCAACGCAAGCGCATCGGCCCCTGGGACGCATCCCACGCCATCCCTTGTATTTTGATCGACCTGCCTCCTTGAAAACCATCATGTATTACCAGATGAGTCTCTACTCATCTCGTCTTGTATAGTCTTAGACTCCAGTAGACGTTAAATCAAAAACAAACAAACAAACAAATAGAGGAACCAACGCACGTGATTATACGCCTACTCGATAAACTCGTATTTGGTTAGTTCAATGTTCAGTTATATCTACATGGTGTCGTTAATCAGGTCTGTTTGCTCGACATACCTGCGTTCTACTCTCGGGTAGAAGATACTCAGCGCACAGGAGGAGCACTAAGTGACAACACCTGTAATTTGTAACTTCTAATTGAACAACTATCCTATAGCTTCTAAGCAAGACTGCCCTTTCTTCAATTTATGATAGCAGTAAAGTTCATCGCAACACATTAGCTTTCGCTATGTCCTTTCTTTACGCCACCTGCTATGCTGTGTGCTGATTCTGCAAAAATAGTATCATATGGAATGCATACACTTATGAGTTTAGTAGATACAAACAGCCATACAAATGCATCCCGCAGAGCGTGCAATGCATTGCCTCGACCTTAACAACCCCTTATAAATACCATCTATAACGCCCTATCATGCAATGCCCTTCATTCCAACCCAGAATCAGCCTCAAAGCCCGGCTCCTCCGCCGGCCCAGAACACATTATCCGGTTGGAAGCCAGGGCCTGGCTGCTGTGCAGCCTGCGCGGCTGGAGGAATGGGTGCGGCCGGTGCTAGCCCATTGCCATGTAGATGTTGTAATTGCTGTCTCTGACGTTCTTCTTCTTGTCGTCGTTGCCGTTGTGCGCGGTAGTACAACAGGAACGCCAAAGCCCCACTCAGTGCAAGAATGATGAGGGACTCAAGTATGTCAGAGTCAATCTCGTCACCATAGTAACCATCGCCTCCATCAATGTGGTCCTCGTAGTCATCGAGTTCATATTCGTCCCAGCCTGCCAGTTCAGCCTCGAGGAACGCGCTGAGCCACTCAGAGAGTGAGAAGTCTTTCTTGACCACTGTAGATTTGTCAGTGACGATAAGTAAAAAGGGAGATGGGAATCGAGCTCACCCGGCTCATCCTGGATAGACTTGATCTTTCCGTTGGTGATGGTGTTCCACCAGCTGCGGAACCTGAGCTTGTACAAGGCCAACAAAACCGGCAGATGAGCTTCGCGGGGGTTTGTCTCAAGCGCCAGGTCGTAGTGTCTCTTCGCTAGGTGGAAGTCTTGATCGACGCCAATACCATTTTCATACATCCAGCCCAGGTTCCATAATGATTGCGCACTTCGTAAAGTTTCAGCTGCGGCCTGGTAGCAAGCTGCTGCCTTTTCGTGGTCTGGAGATGTTCCGAGGCCCTGGAGATAGTAGTCTCCCATCTTGACCATGGAATCCACATTCTTCTGCTCGGCGGAGCGTGTCCAATATATCAATGCCAAAACGGCATCGCTGGCAAGGCTGGCTTTCTTCTTCACAAAAGGTACGAGTGAGCTGAGAGTGAACTTGGGCTTGACCTGGTCGAGCAGGTACGCAACGTTAGCTTGTCCAACTTCAAATCCTTGCTCGGCAGCCATCATGTAGCGGACAAGAGCTGCCTCAAGATCTCCATTGGCGTAGGCTTCGTTCGCCTCCGGGAAGGATGTTGAAATGAGTTCTGCTTTCTCCGCCACAATCTTGTAGTAGGCAGAAGCAACATGACAGGACTTGTCGCGGCCGACACCATGGTGTGCGAGCTCAGCCAGATAGTAATAGGCTTCAAGATGGCCGTGCCGTGCTGCCAAGTCAAAGTATTTCATCGCTGTAGGAACGTCACCCTGATCAAGGAAGAGCGCACCCAGTCGGACCTGAGCGACTGCGAGGTCGTCATCTGCAGCAGCGCCAAATAACTCAGCAGCTTTGACAGGGTCTTCTGGTACCCCAAGTCCCTTCAGGTACATTATACCCATCGAGTACTGTGAAAGCGCATCGCCATGCTGAATGCCGCGCCTGAACCATGTTCTGGCAATCTCGAAGCTCTGAGGCATACCTTCACCACGAAGGAACATGCGGCCAAGATATCCGGCGGCTTTGGCTGCCAACTTTTCGGTAAGCGGAGACACGCCCTGCTTTGTCTTGCCGTTCTTGTCCCAGTACATACGTGCAAGCTCCAGAAATCGCTTCTTCGCAGCTGGCAGATCCCGTTTTGAGTTTCTGGCTCCGTCGTAATTTAGTTTGGCCAGGTTGAAGCTCGCTCTCGCATCGCCCTTCCTCGCTTGGAGATCCATGTACTCTACCACATCGTCTAGAGAGGAGTAAGCATCCGAGTGAACACTGCCCGTCTTGGCGTTTGGTCCAGAGCTGCTTGCGCTTGCGCCTTCGCCATAGACACCGCCCTCCTCGTCAGCGATTCGAAAAGACTCTCGCGGCATGGAATGCCCTCCTGGAGGTCCCGATCGCATATACATAATGGCCTTTCTAGCTACTTCTCGATAAAAGTGCACTGCTTCATTACAATTTCGTGGTGTCGCGATCCCAGATGAATGGCGATATGCAATAGTCATTTCTGATCGCACGTCCCCGCCTTCCGCAGCCAGTGTGTAATACAACATGGCTCTTGCCTGGTCTTGCTCGACCGCATCTCCGATCCCAGTAGCATACATAAACCCAACCATGTGTTGAGCTGATGCATTTCCGTTGAGCGTCGCCAGTTCATGGTATCTTCGAAAAGCTTCGGAGTAGTTGCGCGGGTGCGAGTAGTTGCCGTAGAAATTTAGTTCTGCGAGCGTGAAGATTGCATCTACATTCTTCTGTGCCGCTGCATCTTCCAATAGCTTGACAGCTTGCGACAGAGGCTGGCTGAGTTTCTTTGGTTGTGGATCGATCGTAAAAGGCTGAGGTTCGGCAGGTCCATTCATGAAGAGCAGGAAGAATAGCTCTTTGGCATAGTATGCGCTTGCTCCTACGATGCCAGCGTTCTTGTCGAAGTTCCACCAAGGTGCAGCTGCTGGTTTGACCTTGTGAAGCAGCGAAGTCGCCTCCTCAAACACACTTTTCCCCTCATTTGCGCCTTCCTTATCTTTCACGGTGCCCCATCGTGAGTTCCATTCTGACTGTTCGTCTGGCTGAGGTGTTCCTGAGGGCACAGAGTCTCTGCCCAGTGGCTTTTGCTGTGCATGTGGTTGGTCACTTCCGCCGTATTGCGCTGATGTCAAAGGAAAGAGTGTCGATAGTATGACTACGATTCTAGCGGTCAGTCAGGATGCAATCATGGTGTTCAGGATATGAGCTTACCAAAGAAGAGCGGCACGAGCCGCTGCCAATGTGGTCTCATGTTGTTGATTTGAGATTTTGAAATTGTGTCGAACTGAAAATAGTCATCGCGACATTTCACAAATGCAGATACAAGTAGAGAAAGCTCGCTACAGGTGTTGTGGTAATATTGTTTGCTTGAGGCCAGCTTTCAATGTCAAAGGTCGACCGACTGCGGTTGCCGCTAGGCATAAGCTCAACGGCCAATCAACAGCTACGTCACTACACATAAGCATACAGTCGCAACATCGCATCCCACAGCTTTAATTTCGATTCTGACTTTTTCAATTTAGAGCCCCTAACTGTGACATCCCCCGTTTATATAAATATGATAGAATCTGAATGTGTTTAAAGTTGTTAAATTTCGGTAGTTTCCTGCCGTATTTGTCATCACAGCGGCAGTAATCCTTTGTCGTCATAATCACGAACTTCGTTGCAAGGCACGCGACATGCTTTCTAGCGACGCGTCTTGATACTGTCAACCGACGACTTCGATTCTTTATTCAACCCTTACATCATGCCCCTGCAAAGAGACCAATACTACCGGAGTGTTCGAGAGCGAACTCCTCTCTTGCGCCGGATTACCGAAGAACCTGGATCTCTGATTCGTGGTTCCATCTCGAGTGCACTAGAAGGATTACGACATGACGAAGAGAAACCTATATCCAAAATTAGGGGAAGCTTCATCATAGCATCTATAGGAATACTCATATTCTTGCAAGGTACTGTGATTTTAACCCATGCTTTTCGCTTCAAATACAGCCTAGCCATGTGCCCCAATGCTTGTATGCATCGCGTTCTACGGTCACACTCTATCAGCTATTGACATACCTCACAACTTATTCTAGTTACAACCATAAGTACTGACCTGCTATTAGCCACAAACATATCGATTCTCACTACAACACAGTCTGCCATTGCTGCAGACCTGGATGCTTTCAACACAGTAACATGGCTCACTTCATCGTACCTGATCGCCATGTCCTCCCTTGCACCTTTAATGGGCCGTTTATCTCAGGTCTTCAGTCCGAGATTATGCATGTTTATCTCTACTGTAGTCATTGCTGCAGGAACTCTCATCGTTTCTATGTCAAACACATTCGAGATGTTCATCATTGGTCGTGTAATCTCAGGTGCAGGTGCTAGTGGGATCTTCATCGTAGCGAGCATCATCACCATTCAGATGACTAGTCCAGAACGTCGTGGACTTTTCATTGGACTCGTTAACACTGGTATGACTGCAGGTGTATCACTGGGTGCTGTCATTGCTGGTGCACTTGAATCCAAGATTGGATGGGTGAATAAGCCTCCTTCCCTGGTTGCGGGCAGAGCTAACTGTCCCAGAAACCGCTTTTTGGCATTCAATCTCCGCTGTGCCTCCTCGCAGGGCTCGGCCTCCTCATCTCTATTCCTACAAACTATACTTCGAAGGGTAACGCTTATGTTCAGTATTCCCTCAGACAAAAGCTCGGATCCATCGACTACTCGGGAGCTCTCCTTTTGATTGCCACGATTGTTCTGTTTCTCCTTGGCCTCTCTGGACCGAGGATATTGCCGGAACCGCTCATTCTCTCAGCATTTGCACTACCGTTATTTGTGCTTAATGAGATCTATGTAGCGAAGGATCCTGTCATCCCTGTTACTGTGATGAGGTCTCGCGGCACACTGCTCACCTGTCTTGCCACTGTAGGCTCCATGATGGCAAGATGGGGGGTCCTGTTCTACACGCCAGTATATGCTCTTGCTGTCCGTGGCTGGGCTCCTGCTGCTGCTGGGTCTATCCTCATCCCTACAAATGTTGGTTTCGCAGCTGGCGGTATCCTTGCAGGAATATTCCACATCAAACGGGAAGGGAGTTTCTATGCTCACAGTGTTATCGCGATGGCTTTGTGGCCCGTCACCATGGTTGCTATCACACTCATTTCTACGCCAACAAGTTCTTGGGCATTATACATGTTGCTGGTGTTCCTGAACGGTCTCATCACCGGCGCCGCGCTCAACTACACCTTAGTGCATCTCTTGCACCTCACGTCGCCCAATCTTCACCCTATCATTATTTCTCTACTCGCAACATTCCGTGGTTTTGCTGGCAGCTTTGGATCGGCGATCGGAGGAGGTCTCTTCGGACGTGTCTTGCATCAATCACTGGTAGACAGGTTCGCAAGTGCGGGGCTAAAGCATCGTGGTGAACTCGTCAGGAGATTGTTGGGTAGCCCTGCGCTCGTGAGTAAACTCGAAGGAGTCGAGAAGACAATTGCTATTGGCGCATACCAGGACGCCATCAGGGTTCTGTTCTTTGCTGCTACTGGGCTGGCCATTGTGGTTACGCTTATCCAGGCCTGTACAGGCTCAAAGGCACCAGTGCAGAGCATGGGGCAAGAACCCGAAGAGACCATTGCCGGCGAAGAAGGAATCATTGGAGGGTCATAGATCGTGGCTGCGTACGATAGTAACTTGTAGACCAGTCGGGCCGGGCCTCAGTCAGTCATTGAGAGCTCCAGTTTACCTGCTCTGCATACTCTTCTGTTAGGCTGCACTAAAACACTGGGGGGATACACGTTCATCCTTGACGTATGCGCTGAGCATTTAGGCCCCATGCCTCTCTAACCGCTTACACTACGGTCTTACAGAGTGCCACACCATGATGTAAATATTCACGACCCTCACCTCTTCCTTGTCGCAATCCTGGACTGGGCCAATTAGGCTCCATGTTCTTTCTCATCTTCATCTTCATCTTCACCCTCATTGTCGTTTACTCTCTGTGCGGCCATCCAGCCTTTCGCGTCTTCATCGAATGACATGTCGTCGCTCCAGGCGTGCGCACAGGGCTTGTTGTTATCGCGCCTGCCTTCTATTTAGTTCTTCCAACGCTACCTTTCTCACTCCCCTCCCTCACCTCAACTTGCACCATCAACTGAGGTCACGGATTCCAAAGGACTCTTAGCAGACGCGTCGTTGTACCTATACGGCAGCATCACTTCATATACCACACTGTAAGTACATCTCAGTGTTCATCGATGCTCTTTCCACCTCTTTCTATCTCGACCTGTTTGCATCTCCCTCTGATTGAGCCCACGATCAATCTTCATGTTTGTTATTTTTTGGCTTGCATTTAATGGTAGGCTACCGCGAGAATAATTAGACATATCTAGTTTGGCGATATGCCGTGCTTTAACTCGCTATCTACAGCCCCACACCTATTCAAAACCTCGCTGACAGTTCCATTGATCTCAGTTCCACGACTCTCTTTAAATCTACGCCACCAGCAAGCATGGGTAACACCAAAGCTCTCAGCATGCCTCCGGGTATGCCTTCCAATCCTTACAGCCACGCCAAGGCGCACACTGCAGGCCGCACTCTCTGCGAGCTTTGCCAGCGAGATCTAAAAACTCAGGACTGGACAGCTCATAAAAATTCCAAGAAGCACCGTGCCCATGAAGAAGACCTGAAAGCTAAGGAGAATACCAAGACAAACGGCAACGGCTTCGATGGCCTCGGTGGTGAGTCTTCTGGCGTTATCCTTAATAGTGAATTCAATCTTGCTCCTATCGACTCTGGAGTTGACGGGTTGGGCGCCTCTGGCAACGACAGCTCTGGCTCATCAATCGGTATTGAGAACAGCTTTGTCTCTGGTGGATACGGCAGCAAGAGCGGCGAGGGCAAGAGCGGTGGCGGTAAGAGAGTTGGGGGCAGGATTGGCAACAAGGGAAGTGATCGCGCCTGCTACGGGTGTGGCGAGACAGGCCACACGAAACGTACCTGCCCCAAGGGTACTGTTTCTGACGATCGAGCTTGCTACACCTGTGGTGAAGTCGGCCACACCAAGCGTGACTGCCCCAAAGGTGGACCCGGTAGTGGTAGTCAGACATGCTTCAACTGCGGTCTTGAGGGGTATGTTCTCACTGATAGCCTGATCGAACACTACTGATTTCGCTCAGCCACCGTAAGATGGACTGCACTGAGCCTCTTAAGCCCCGTGGCGGAGGTGGCGGACGCACATGCTTCAACTGCTTGAAGCCTGGCCACAACTCGTCCCATTGCTCTGAACCTCGCGTTGATCGTTGTCGCAACTGCGATGCAGAGGGCCATCACAGCAAGAACTGTGATAAGCCTCGCGACTGGAGCCGCATTAAGTGCAACAACTGCTCTCAGTATGGCCATGGCGCAAGGCGTTGCCCAGAGTCTGCCGGTGGCACCAACACCTACAGTGGTGGTGGAGGGTGGAGCAATGCCGTTGACTCTTCTAGTGGTGGTGCTACTGGTGGTTGGGACAACGCGGATGCAGATGCTGTTGGTGCTGGTGCTCAGGAGACATCTGGTGATTGGGCTGACGACACGAACAACGTGTGGTAGATTAGACGCCTGCTGTCACTCCTTTATGTTTTCCAGGGTTCGGCACTTTAGGACCGTGAGTCAGGGCATCCTCAAGGCCACCGACCACAATACTAAAGCAACTAAGACGAAAGTTGAGCAGACAATAGCTCGCACCTGGGCAGGTTATTGGACGGAGCGTTTTTGGACGAAATATATGGTTGTTGATGGTTGAACCAACGCTGTCATCTCACTAGACCTGGAGTTGCGGCCATGTACACTAGGTGAACTCGAGATATCAAATGGGTTAGTTTTCAAACACTTCACCTTGTCACGTGACGATACGTACTTGCCTGCGCCTAACTCTGTTTCCGCTTGCTGACGCTGAAACTATAATGTATGATGTTTCACGCTCAAGCGCTACTAAGGTGGGAGTTGTCAGAGTTGGAAAGCAAGTGCAATGCAAGCAATATCTAGTTGATTCCGCCAAACCTACCAGATTGGGGAGCGTACGATGCGTGGTGTTGGGAGCCAGGTGGCTGCGAGACAGATGATGAATGATTGGACACGCCAGGCTGATCCCAGACATCTGATCTTGTGCCAGACACCAGCAGAGCCCAAACATCGAATGCAAAATGACAACAGCAACGAGTCCAAACTCTCTATATAACAGTCTCCTAACACGCTTGTCTTACCAGGAGCGCACAGGGACGCTGTCTTCTCTTGTGCGCTTGCCGGCAGGATGAAGACTCATTCAATGTAATCCACAGGCAACTGGTGCTTCACCTGCATTCACATGCATGCCGACAGGCCTCAAGAAGACTGCGGGTGTATCGGCGATAGTAGTGGACGATTGGTCTTCTGCGTTACAACGCACTCGCACAGCTCTTGACAGCGAAGAAGGCAGCCCATATGCGGTGCTGCAGTGCGACAAGCGTCCTCAGGCCTCGAGTCGCATCTTGCCGGGCCAAGCGTGGTCCTGAGTGGTCGCCGTTTGGGACAGCGGCTTCGACGCACGGTGGACCTGGTCTAGAAGTGGCAATTGTGAGGATCTTTGACAGAGCGTGGGTTGTCCCTGAGACTAAATTGGAGGAGTTGGCGGTGAGCTATGCATGTATATCCCGTGGTCCTGCTCCCCCCTTTTGTGTTGGGTCCCCTTCCACACGGCCTGATCTTGTTGCTGCCCTGTTCTTTGTCCAACAACCGTGCTGTTATTTCTACCTTGCGGCCGTGTGCATTGCAGATCCCGAGCCGTCTCTTTGTCACAGCCTTGGGTTGCCAGACTTGCCCCGAATCCAAAATCTCCCAGCAGAATCGGCGTGCAGCCTTGCCGAACTCGCACACTTTCCTGAACACTCCATCTGCAAGAAGTGCATCTTTTTACTACTCACCAGGTGGCAACATTCAACCAGAAAAATTAGAACTGTGACTTGTTCAGACAGCACGGTCAGCTGGACTGTTTTAAGAGCGTTCGACTAGTGAGACTCGAGCAGCGGCGCAGCTTGACGGTCACGCTTTTCCAGTCAGCAACTCTTCTGCAAAGAAGGAGCGAGAGAGCATACTTCAGCGCAACGACGCCTGCTTGCCACCCACAACTCGCAAACCAAAACAACCTCACCCCTGCGGCAAAGACGGCGATCTGTGAGCACCCGCACAGCGAGCGTCCCTCATACATCGCCAGCGCATACTTTCTACAATCACTTCAGTCACATCCAGAAGAACAACTACTGCAGCTACAACCATGCATCGCAAAAACCCCATCTCCGTACTAGTCTACAACACACTGTTCCCATCACCCTCGCCCACAGACCCACCCTCCTTCTCCGCGCATCTCTCCAAAAACCTTGTGGGCGAAGTCCGCATCGAAACCGCTAACTTCTACGGCTCGCTTGACACCATCGAAGCGCGATACCCCGGATTAAACTATGCCCATGGACCCCACCGAAAACGCCTAGGCCGTTTTCCACACCACAGACGTCTCTTTGATGCCTTCGACCGCCTGGGATTGACAGAGAGCGAAATCCAGGGGTTCTGCAGATGGGAAGGCACGCTCTGGGCGCGTGAGCGATACGAGAGGGACGAGGGCGTTAAGGTGGTAGACACAACAGGCATGGAAATCGGCGAGTGGGTAGATAATCGGCACAACGCACTCCGCAGCCGGAAGGGGATCAACGTCAAAACCGACATCGAGGTCGAAATCGAGCGCGTGCCTGCTACGGCTGAAGACGCAGGTCAGCCACGACACACAGCAGCGGATACCGAAATGGTAGACACCTCAAGCGAGGAAAGCGAAGACGACGCACAAAATGACTTGGACGCGAGCGTAGGGTTCGAGTTGAACGCACGACTGCTCCACGCCGCGGCGCTGAGAGACCAGGGTGCAAATGTGCCCATGGATCCCGAATGGGAAGCATACCTCAAGGAGGCCCAGGAGCGGGGCGAGCTGAATATCGATGCTACACGCGAGGCTCTTAGGTCCATGGCGGGCCAGCTCGTGCAGATGGGACAGCAGGCTGCGGCAGCAGCAGCAGCTGCTGCTGCTGCCAGCGATGGGCAGGCGGCAACACAACAGGATCTGGAGCAACCGCAGGCGTTTCAACACCCTGCTGCGCCGGCTTAGGCGGCCATTTCTGTGGGTTTGAACCACGGGGTGGAGGTGCCCTTGTCACCAGGCCCTAGGCTCTTTGAGTCTCGGAATATCGAATCAGCAACTATCATCATCACATTGCGAGAGTTAACTGTCGAGGGAGAGGAGACATTGGGGGAGGCTTGTCCTCCTGTGCCTTGACTCCTGTCATTTGAGTTTACATATTTTTAGGTTTGGATAATGCACTGCACGGCGTTTCTGCACATAGAGGCGTTTGGGATCACTGCGTGCGAATGCCAAAGAGTTGGGATACCCCAGGTTCATCTTGGGTTGGATCGTGCACGGCGTTGCATTGGACGAATGTATATAGACTTCTGCCCCCTTTGGGCAGGGCAAGGCCGGACGAGGAAACAGCAGGGTCACGACTGCAGAACAGGCTTATAGTCATAATCAAAGCACGAAACTTCGTGATCATTGTCATTTCTTGCGTTATGTCGTATCTATCATATCAACGGGCCCATTGTGCGCTGGGTTGTTGTTGGACATCTCTTTCCGTGGGTGCTTAACAGCCCGGTTGCGCCTCAATAGAGGTACATAGCTCCTCGCAGAAGTCGTGTTGATGCCGTATTGATGCTGTCTTTTCAGCACGATCTGGCGTGAAGTTCGCCACTGCTCGTGCTCTGCAACCTTTCATCAGCTCATCCCAACCGCCTCCCAGCACCGCCGAACCCAAACCCTCCAGACCCCCTCTTCGCGCCCCTCGTCACCCTGCTGCTACCCTCCTGATCGATGTCCATGGCATCCTCATCCCCAAGTCCCGCCGGACCTCTCTTCACCGAACCCTTATCTTCGCTCATCTGCACATCGATCGCCCTCTCCTTCTTCCTCCTCAGCTTCTCCCGTTCCACTGCATTTCTCTTTACTTTCTCGACCTGCGCCTCTAGATCGGTAAGTGCAGAGTCGCAGCGCTGGCTCCACGTCTGCAGCGTCGATTGCAGCGTAGGGAGCGAGCCTGGTGCGAGGTCACGCAGAGGTGCGATGGAAGTCACAGAGACGAGGGAGTGTGCGGGGTCAAGAGTCGCAGTGAGAAGCCCAGCATAGATGGCGGTTGTAATGAGCTCTTCGAGGGCACGAGTTGTAGGCAGGTCGAGCGCATTGAGCAGGTGTTTGTAAGTAAGAGTGGCATGTGAGCGGGCGAGAGGGAGAAAAGAGAGGAGCAGGAGCTTCTGGTGTTGCTGGGCGGAGAGTTTGGGGAGCTCAGGTTGTGCTGTTCAACGTTAGCAGCACAGCTTCATGTGGTATCGAGTTCGACGTACACTTGTAGTCCTCCCATGTACCCCAGGCAAAAATCTCCAGAAGCGTCAAGTACGGTGCATATTCTTGCGAACTTTTCAGATTCTGTATGTTCGGCGTCTGGAGTAGTTCGGCAAAGACATATGTGTTTGGTGCACTAGTTGCCTGCACTACCAGGTCTGAGGCAGCGCGCGGCGATGTTGCAGACTTGCTGAGGGCGAGAAAAGGTTCAAGCGCATTGAGAGCTCTGGCCTGCTCCATTGTGGCTTATAATTATGGTAGATGAGTGGATAAGACTACCAAGACAGACTTGGTGTAGTTATGAGCTCGTAGTGTTGATGCCGTTATAGGCAGCTATAGTCTTGGCGTGCAAGTGGTGATGGAAGACGTTTAAGGCTGCCCGCCCCACTATTGGAGCCCCACGATTTGGCGGCTGGTCTATCCAGGTGGACTATGATGGAAAACTGTGTCTTTGTTTACCGCTCCTGAACGTTCGTCTGCCGCAAAAGCAGACGAGGATTGTGTTTCTACTTGACTTGTTGTGCCTTGTATCTGAGGTTATTCGGAACATAGAGCATAGAACATAGAGTATGGAGCATGGAACAAGGAACAAGGAACATGGAACATGGAACATGGAACATGAAACATGAAACATGCTCATGGGACGTTTTTGCACGACATCACAAGAACAGACCCACACTGCACAAAGGATTCCAGATTGCAAACCCAAACATGGTCGTCAGCAGAGCTGGGCAAAGCTGAGCAGAGATGAGCAAATACGAGCACAGAATAGCAAAGCTAAGCAGAGCCGAGTAAGGCTGATGCTTGATAATCCACATGTTCTTTGTCCGGCTATGGCAGTATTCTATTCATGGCCTCAGACTGCTCCAATAGACATGAAGAGCAAGATTGAACAGCGAGATCAACCAGCCAAACACTGGCTCGACTCAACTGACATTCAGGATCTCTGCACAACGCCTATCTCTTCACTTGCAGTACAGTAGCCGCGAACACCTGAGGCTGCACTCGTCTCAGCTGGGCATTGTCAGGATAGTTCGAGGACCTTCCTGTTTCAGCTGCCCAGAGCACAAACGCTATCTTCGTGTACGGTGCTACGGAGATGGCGGTATAAGCAGCACAACGGACATTTACCTGAAAATCCAATTCCTGCACCTTCTCATCCTAACAGCCTCATCACTTGCGCTCTGTCTAGCTCGGGTTGATGGCGTAACACTGCAAGCGCACTTCAGCTCGTGGCGTTCCAGTAATAGTATCAATCAGCCAACAACCAATCAACGGTCTACGGGAATCCTGTCGTGTCCCCACCCTCCGGCCCGCTCACCTGGTGCCTTATTCAGCCCAGAACTGCTTCTCTCTCTCTCTCTCTGCCCAGCGACAAGTTAATCTAAATCGCCATCTGGCATTATTGAAGCTGGCCTTCTGCTATTGGATTCCATACACTTATTATTTTCTTCTTTACCCACACCCTGCGTTATTTCCCCCCTTCATATGTCGCAATAAAACGGTCGATCACTCATTTTCTGACGACTCCGCCTCGTACGAGTGGCCGCGCAGTGCTGACACTCTGACTTGTGCACTACGCACCGTAAGGCCGGAGAGGACACAGTAAAGAGTTGAACACAGGCGCAAGTCGCCTCACATACACACCATGGCTTCCATCAACGGCACGACAGCGCACATGGCGACAACAACACTAAAGGTCGAGGGCATGACATGCGGCGCATGTACCTCTGCGATCGAGACGGGCTTCCAGGGCGTAGCAGGAGTAGGAAATGTGTCTGTCAGCCTGGTTATGGAGCGTGCAGTCATTCAGCATGACCCCAATGTAATAACCGCCGATGACGTGAAGGAGATCATCGAAGATAGGGGGTTTGATGCCGAGGTGCTGTCAACGGACCTACCGGTCATGCGCACCGCAGACGACCATTTCCTAAGCGACTCGGAGGATGAAGAAGCAGAGCTGCTGGCAAATGATGGCTGGTCGACAACTACCCTTTCAGTGGGAGGTATGACATGCGGCGCCTGCACTTCTGCAGTAGAAGGCGCGTTCAAGGACGTTTCTGGTATCAAATCTTTCAGCATATCGCTGCTCTCCGAACGAGCCGTGATCGAGCACTGGCCCAAAATCATCACGCCAGACCAGTTGGCAGAAACAATTGAGGACGTTGGCTTTGACGCAAAGGTGCTGGAAACTGTTGCTGACATGCCGGCGCCGAAGAAGAGCAAGGGTGCGAAAAAACAAAAAACAATGACCACCACAGTAGCGGTCGAGGGCATGACATGCGGTGCTTGTACTTCTGCCATCGAGAACGGCTTCAAAGACGTGCCCGGCGTGTACCAGTTCAACATCAGTCTACTCGCAAACCGTGCCGTGCTGGTTCATGACCCGTCGAAACTCAGTGCGGAACAGATCGCCGAGACAATCGAGGACTGCGGGTTTGATGCCACAATTCTGTCGTCGGAAGATGCAAGCGTGCATCAGTCATCGTCAAGCAACGCGCCAGTCCACCTCAAGATCTATGGTCTACCAGACATCGAAGCTGTACAGGAACTGGAGTCTTTGCTCAGGAATCGACCCGGAATCACTTCTGCACAAATCAACTTTGCGAACTCGAGAGCTATCATTAAACGTGAGCCTCATATTATCGGGCTTCGAGCTGTAGTTGAAGCCATCGAAACAGCAGGTTACAATGCATTGGTATCTGATTCCGACGACAACAATGCTCAACTTGAGTCTCTTGCCAAGACGAAGGAGATTCAGGAGTGGAAGCGGGCGGTCATCTTCTGCGCTTGGTTCGCTGTCCCAGTCTTCCTTACCAGCATGGTCTTCCCAATGTTCTTGCCGTTCCTCGACTACGGCAAGTTCAGCATCCTCCCTGGTCTCTACCTTGGCGATATCGTCTGCCTTGCTCTCACTATCCCAGTACAGTTTGGCATCGGCAAGCGCTTCTACATCTCTGCATACAAGTCTCTCGGCCATGGATCTCCGACCATGGATGTTTTGGTTGTTCTGGGTACCTCTGCGGCCTTCTTCTTCAGCGTTGCATCAATGCTTGTATCAATCTTCATACCTCCCCACACCAAGCCAACGACTTTGTTTGACACTAGCACCATGTTGTTCACGTTCATCAGCTTGGGCCGCTTCCTTGAGAACCGCGCAAAGGGCCAGACCTCAAAAGCTTTGTCTAGGCTCATGTCTCTTGCACCTTCCATGGCAACCATCTATGCTGATCCAATCGCTGCTGCGAAAGCTGCAGAGGGCTGGGACGCTGTTGATGAGAAGGACAGCCGTCCTTCGGTAGATGTCAGTGCTGCTGAGGAACGGGTGATTGCTACCGAGCTTATTGAAGTTGGCGACGTAGTCATTTTGCGTCCGGGTGACAAGATTCCGGCTGATGGCACAGTGACTCGCGGTGAATCCTACATTGATGAGAGTATGGTCACTGGTGAGGCTATGCCCATCCTCAAGAAGAAGGGTGCGCTCCTCATGGCTGGAACTGTCAATGGTGCGGCCCGCATGGAGTTCATTGTGACACGCGCTGGCCGCGACACGCAGCTCAGTCAGATCGTTCGACTCGTCCAGGAGGCCCAGACTAGCCGTGCTCCGATCCAACGTCTTGCAGATACCGTCGCTGGCTACTTCGTCCCTATCATTATCATGCTCGGTCTGGCTACATTCGTCGCCTGGATGGTCCTGAGCCATATCCTGCCTTATCCTCCAAAGGTCTTTCTCAGCCATGCCAGTGGCGGCAAACTTATGGTTTGCGTCAAGCTGTGTATCGCTGTCATTGTCTTTGCCTGTCCCTGTGCCCTCGGTCTCGCAACTCCCACCGCAGTCATGGTCGGTACTGGCGTCGGTGCGGAGCAAGGTATCTTGGTCAAGGGTGGCGCTGCTTTGGAGACCGCTACCAAGGTCAATCACGTTATTTTTGACAAGACAGGCACTCTCACTGTTGGAAAGATGAGCGTCTCCAGGGCTGATATTCAAGGCGAATGGGCTGGCAAGAAGAACCTCTGGTGGACGCTGATTGGTTTGGCTGAAATGGGTTCCGAGCACCCCATCGCTAGAGCCATCGTCCGCTCTGCAAGAGAACACCTTCGTCTCGGCCCTGATGGTATCCTCGATGGCACAGTGGGCGATTTCGAAGCTATAATCGGCAAGGGTATCACCGCCAACGTCGAAGCCGCAGTGTCCGGCCCCCGCACGCGCTACAGGGTCCTCATTGGTAATGCAACCTTCCTTCTCTCCAACGGTGTCAACGTGCCTGACCTTGTCGACGAGCCCCTCACCCCTCACCCCAACTCCAGCAATGCGCAGTCCCGCTCAGCAGGCATAACAACGATTCACACCGCCATCGGAACAACTTACACCGGCGCCCTCAGTCTTTCCGACACCATCAAGCCTTCCGCTCGTGCCGTCGTCCTCGCCCTTCGACGCCTTGGCATCACGTCCTCAATCGTCACGGGTGACACCTCCGCCTCGGCCCTCGTAGTCGCAACAGCAGTGGGAATCGACTCCGCTGACGTCCACGCCTCGGCCACTCCCAGCGACAAGAAAGCCATCGTCGCAGACATGCAATCACGCGGCTTTGTTGTTGGCATGGTTGGCGATGGAATTAATGACTCTCCTGCCTTGGCCTCTGCAGATGTTGGTATCGCGCTATCTACAGGTACTGATGTGGCTATGGAGGCCGCCTCCATCGTGCTCATGTCGAACACAGACTTGCTCGCTATTCCTGCGAGTCTGTGTCTGAGTCGCGCGATCTTCTTCAGGATCAAGTTAAACCTTGCGTGGGCGTGTTTGTACAACTTTGTCGGCCTGCCTTTTGCTATGGGTTTCTTCCTCCCTTGGGGGCTGAGCTTGCATCCCATGGCTGCTGGCGCTGCGATGGCTTGTTCTTCCGTTTCGGTGGTGTTGTCGAGCTTGCATCTGAAATTTTGGCATAGGCCCAGCTGGATGAAGGTCTCAGTTTTGGACCCTGGTGCGGAGTTGCCGGATAATGAGAAGGAGGCTGAGAAGATAGAGCAAGGCGGTGTATTCAGTATGGCCAGGGATTGGATCACAGATAGCTGGGCTGCGTGGAGAAGGAACAAGGAGGAGGCAAGATACGTGCCGTTGCAGGATATGGGTGAGCGCTAGGTTTGAAGAGCATCGCGTAAGAGCGTCTGTTGTTGTGAGTTGCTGTTGACTGAGATACCACCTCTCTCGAACATTTCCTTATTGTTACAATTTTAGAACGTCGTACATATCGAAGACTTACTGTTCTCATATATTGCCCCATTGCTTTTTTCCGCAATGTCTGCTCAGTGTTGAATATTCAGCAAGATCCATTACGTGCGTTCGAAATAGGTGAGTTTAGCGGTAGACAGTGATATCTGTTTGTCCCTTGCACTGTAATACAAGTCTTTCAAACAGCAAGCTCCTCCCGAGAACACAGGTCCAAGATTATCAATTTGTAGGGTTTGCTGAACACGATTTTGCACACACTTTGACAATCTAGCGAAATATCACAGGTTTATACAAGTTCTTGTCGATGCTATAGCACCCCCAGAAAGCGCCGGAGACTCCAGGTTCCATCGTAACAGCAATGGACCAGCTGCTACTGCTGCCTCTGACTTGCTCTGCAATAACACAAGAAGTGTAGAAAGAAACGCGAAACACGCTTTTCGATCGCAGAGGAGCGGATGGTTGTATCCCGACATTGTAAGGATTGTCAGTCAGGCAGCTTCTGTACCATACCGGATTAGGCCTTAGCGCATAGAGTATATAGTTCGAGCAGCTTCCATCTCAATACATCACGATTCTGCACTCCTTTTTCCCATTGACAAGGGTTGTTGTGTGGCTGCAGGTTCAAAAGCCATGGTACAACACATTAGACTGATATTAGGGTCAAAAGGCTTCTGAGCTATTTGAACGACGGGTATTTGGCTGGCATTGTCTCATCAATGATGATCGTCTCTTCGTTGGGCCTTCTGTCCCCTGGCTTTCCAGTGTACAATCAGATAAATTGCAACTGTTCCTTTGGGTGGACACTGTAGTGGTCGACTCTCGAATGGAGAAGAGGAAGACAAGACACGCCCCTACTGAGGGGTTGCTCATGCAAGAACCCTCTCCGCTCTAACGCCTGGTGCGTCCCCAATACCCCATGGGGGGTGATAATGTATGTAAAGGCAACTGCCAAATGTACCGGGACGTTAATACAATACAATACAATACAATAATACTACTGTTGTAGTGTTCGACTCGACCAAGCTACCAGACCCAATGTGCCAGTGGTGGAGAGATACACTAACTGGTGTTATGGCAATCGATCTGTTAGATATGGCGTGGTAGCTGCCATTCGATAACGTGGGTTCTTCGCTCCCCGTCGGCGCGAGACTCGGTGTGGGCAGTTCATGCTGCCTGAAAATGCTACTAAGCTCCTCTACAGAAGCAATGCTTGACATTTCGATCTGGCCTTCCATAGATCACTGCGCCATTGTCGACGATGAGGTGAGGCTTCTTGAAAGTACGCTGGTGGCAATGGGGGTAGATTTGTTGTACATGATTGTATCGATGTCGAAACGTTCCACAGTCATCGCAATTGTCCAATGACGCTTGCCCTGATTCTACTCCAGGTGTATCGGCAACAGGTAGTCCATGTTCGATCAACTAGCGACCTCATAATAAGCTTTCTGGTAGTCTATGGGGTTCTTGCAAAGCAGTCATGACCTTTGAGTAACCTCTGCCGCGAATTACAGAGCATTATCGAATCCCTAGCTGCAAGGACAATGAGGCCGCCAAAGAGAAGCTCAGTAGATATCGTGAATTGGGCGCAACAAATCCTTGTAAGCTTAAGGTTGAGCTGCTCTTATGGAAGCGCAATGAGCCCACATCTTGCCTTGCTTTGACATGATGCTTCAGTGCATGTTACAAGCACAGATGGCAGAGCATCCACACTTGTAGGAAGTCCTGTTATGTGTGTCTTGAGCCTCGGTCAAACCCCAGACGGGTGGGGTGATAAGGCTCAGTTCAGTCAGTGTATCCGACAGATGCGTGAACTACGCTTGTGCCTCCAGTTCATGCAACGAGAAGACATATGGCAATTGTACTTGATAGCACCTGCATTTGTATTGATGGACAACCTCCTTTAACTCGTTTGCTTAGATTTGGGCGCACAAAGCGGAGGTTGCGATTGAGAATCGTGTTCACGGTTATGTTGTATGAATCGTTATCACGCAACTGAAGCTAAGTTGGCGCATTCTCGGCCCTTTTCATCCATCCGACACCCAACAAAAATGTCTTCCGAAGCTTGTAACCCACAAGCCCGGCAACGAAGCTTCTCTTGGGACTGCTCTAGCTTTTTCAGCCTCACGCCCGCAATCTCAGTGGACCCTGCTCGCTGGCCCTGATCACTGAACGCGTGGTAATACGGAGCACGCAATATTTCGGTCCTTCTCGTAATCACTGGATTTCGTACATAGCCCGGAGCATGCCCTTGAGTACTGGTCGCGTGCGACCAAACTCACAATGCGACAATGACCATAGTGATGCACTTTTAATTGATGCAATCGCTTCGCAGAGCCAATACGACACTTTTTCGAAATCTACGACTTCCTCCCGCGGTACAATCAGAAATCCTATAATCACAAAGGGTGGGAAGCACACCAACGGCAATATGAGCAAAACCGACATTGACTATGGTGTCAACACCGTCTCCCATGGTACCGATCTCGAGGCCTCCTGGAACAGAAATAACGACCATGAGGGCGACTTTGTCACACAGATTGAAAATAATAACCTTGCCCGAGGTCTCCGCCAGCGCCATATCCAGATGATTGCCATTGCTGGTGCTATTGGAACAGGTCTCTTCCTCGGTCTCGGCGGCTCAATCCAAACCGGTGGTCCTCTCGGTGCGCTTCTAGGCTATGCGACCGTTGGTCTCATCGTATGTGCAGTACAATTCGCACTGGGAGAAGTCGCAGCATTGTTGCCCGTCACTGGTTCTTTTGTAAGGCATGCGGAATTTCTCGTTGACCCTGCATTCGGCTTCGCAATTGGATTGAATATCGTTTATGGAAATTTGCTCTCTGTTCCAGCAGAGATCTCCGCCATTTGCGTCCTATTTCAGTACTGGACTGATCTGAATCCTGCGGTGTGGATTTGCATATTCATCGTCATCACGTTTGTGGTCGGCATCTCGTTTGTAGGGATCTATGGGGAAGTCGAGTTCTTTTTTGCTTGCTTGAAGATCCTCTTGGTTATCTTCTTGATCATCTTTGGTCTGGTCATCGATCTCGGAGGTATCCCTGGACAGGAACGCCTTGGCTTCAGATACTGGAAACAGCCTGGTCCCTTTGTTGAATATATCGCTTCTGGGCCGTGGGGACAATTTCTAGGATACTGGGCTGTTATGACAAATGCAGTCTTCAGCTTCGCAGGCGTTGAGAGTTTGGCGATGGCAGCCGCTGAGACGCAAAATCCGCGCCGGAATATTCCAAAAGCATGTAAGAAGGTCTTTGCTCGGGTTTTGATCTTCTATGTCTTAGCAGGTATGCTTGAATTTGATGTCCTAAGGGTTTCACTAATCAGTTGTAGTTCTCATTGTTGGTATGATCGTAGCTTCCGATGATCCTCGCCTTAATGACCAGTCTGGCGACGCAACACAAAGCCCGTTCGTAATTGTCGCCTCAGCTGCTGGCATCAAGTCCATTCCCTCGATTGTCAACGCTGTTGTCATAACTTCGGCCTGGTCCTCCTCCAATCAAGCCCTCCTCAGCGGAACCCGAGTTCTTTACGGTCTGGCTATCAAAGGCCAGGCGCCCAAGGTCTTTTTGCGGACCACATCATGGGGCGTGCCCTATGTCTGCGTATGCTTCAATACGTGCTTCATGTTCCTGGCTTTCATGGCACTCTCAAACAGTGCTATGACAGTCTTCTGGTGGCTAGTTGATCTAACCGCAGCCGGTGTACTCGTATCTTGGTCCTCGATCTTGTTCAATCACATCCGCCTCACCCAGGCGATGAAGAAGCAAGGCATTTCGCGCACAGAACTGCCGTTCTACAATAGCTGGACACCATACTCGTCGCCGATTGCGTTGTTCATGTGTCTCGTTATTCTCCTTACGGGCGGATTCTCGGTATTCACCAAGGGTGGTTGGTCGACGAGCAGTTTTGTATCCTCGTATCTGGATATCCCGCTTGTTCTTGCTGCTTTCCTGCTGTGGAAGTTTATCAATGGCACAAAAATGGTGAATTTGGCGGATATACCTATTCGTGCGGCGCTCGAGGAAGTTGCGAAGAACCCTGAGCCATCAGAGCCGAAGTCTACAGGTTGGAAAGGGATGGTGAGCTCCCTGTGGGATTGACGGCTTGAGCAGCTGAGTAGTTGTATGAAATCGAGACCTTTTTGACGGCTTTCTCCGTGCAGAAGTTATCTATCTCTCATCTGCTCGGTGTTTCTCTTGATCCCTTGTACAAAGCGGCCATTAACTTGACCTACCAATCAGACGTGCCCTGCGTCTCGCTACCATGTTGCGAGTCGCTACAGGTGCTCTTGGCTATATTAGCTCTTCTGGCTTGGTCTTTGGGGGACTTATATTGTCTTTGAGGTTATCTGTTGACCTTGCACGATCGGAATTTTGATAGGGAGCAAAGCGAAAGGTCCTTGGAGAACTTTGTGTAATCCTGCTGTGCCAGAAACATAGAGCGATCGTCGTAAAAAAGCCTTATATGATCGGCCTTGGGCGGATCACAGAGACAGCCCATGTATAGTATCGTATCATAAGGCTCTGAGGGCATGGTCGGAAAGCTGGCGATAAGACTCGTTTGGTGCCAGCCGCCTGAAGCAGCGGACCGTGACTTCCAAGCTTGAAATTACCATTGTCACGGCTTCTCAACGGGGTGGCTGCTCTCTTCGTCGGACTTGCAAGCAGGTTATGAAGTAGCTGTGAAGCTTACCAAGAGTATCGATTGAAGCGAGCTCAGATGAGTACGGCAATTGACGTTGAAATGACCTGAGTAGATTGAGTGTGCAGCTCCAATACCTTTTGTCGGGTATTATGAATCACATCATATACAGTGAAGCAGCTGCCCTTCATTTTATTAGGTCGTAGAGAGTGCGATGGTCCGTAGCGGGCTTGCTTCTGCACAAACCGTGGTATTATGATAGCGGATGTATGCACGCCTGCAATAGTGCATGTTCTATCTCAGCAGGGCCTACATTTGAACAAAGGTCCCAAGGGCTCGGATTCTCAAAACGAGAAATTATATTGTCAATGTAGCTCTATCTCAATAGCAGTCTGGAAGTACAAGTGCACCTTGCGAACTTGAATGATGTAGTGTCAAATTTAATAACGAAATCCAGGATCGGCCCGAATCTGTGACTGACTGCTTTGCCATTGAACCAAATACAGTAATTAAGATCTGGAAAACACTCGAAAGATAATCAAATTAATTTTATTTACATAGATGCTATTCTTGAAGAACGGCTGCATATATCAGCATAGATAGCAAATACTTGTTGCTTAGTAAGTCAGCCTCATCGGCTCCATTTGCCGCTCCATCTAAACGGACGCGGTCACCATGTTGTCACTGACCCAAGTCGCACCACTGGCGACACCTGCATTTTAGCACGCGGCGTAACACAGCTGGAACGTAACGTATCATTAACAATCGCTCTTACCATGGTTTCTTTGTGTTTGCCCCTTCCAAGGACCGCGCAACGAGTTAGTGACGAGCAATGACGCGCCCATGAATTTGCCGCGGAAGGATGTACACAGCGAAACAAGCTGTGAGCAAACCATGAACTTTTCAAAGAACTGCACTGAAATGGTTGATCCAACCCTCCAAACCTCAATCCCTTCATAATATCACTAAACCCATCAGATTGACTGCCTCAAATACCTTTCTCGTGCGTGGCATGATCCACGGCTGAAGCGTTATGCAAGCGCAAAAGGAGCCCATCCTAGTGGACGAGTCTAAAATTGGACTTGATCGAGCCAAAATCACCAAATCTGCGCAGATTCAACTCCCAAAGTCGCACAGCGCGCAGCATCGCGGTGCGAATGTTCATGTCGAGCCAGATAATTCAAACTCGTCCTCTCATAATGTTGTTGATTCTATCAAGCAGAAGAAGCACAGAGCAGGGAGCAAGATCAGGAAGACGTTTCATATTGGGAGAGCCTCAGACGATCTTGATCTAGCCACAACAGCAATTGCAGGAGGTAATGAAGAACCTTCAGAATCACGGTATATGACCGAACCCCCAGAGCCAGACAAGGCGACCATGAAGGATTTCATACACGATCCTGTCGAAACCGTCAAAGCCAAGTTATCAGAAAATACCAACAAGCAATTTGCAGCACAAATCACTGCGAAGGAAGTTCCTCACGGCGATGAAGTCGACCTCATTCACGCTTCAGAAGCAGTCGAGGCCGCGCAAAGCGATACACAGCGGCTACTTGCGATACAAGATCTCTCAAGATTGATGCAGGAGCGCCAAGCTACGTATGCACGATGGACTCTTGACCGTCATATCACAAAAGTCAGGATCTTGCCGCGCAATCAGGTCAAATTGAAGCCGAGGTCAGATTTCGAGAAGCACAACCCACAAGAAGGTCTGATTGTCGACTGGAATGCATATTTTCAACACGTGAGTCAATCATGCCTACCGTATCTACTCAGCATCACATAACATATTGCAGTTGCTGGTGTACTACGCGCAACAGTACGGAGGACAGTACATTGGATACAGTTCCGATCCGCCAACACCGTCAAAGCAAACCATCCTGCCGAACATTGAACGCCTTTTGATTGCTTCCTCACCACTCCAAGAACTCATCATGACATCGCGGAGAATCTATCGGTGGGAGCAGCCCGCAAAAACGATCAAGTATCTGCTGATATATACTACGCTCTGGTGGTTTAATATGCTACTCCCAAGCTGCGTAAGCCACCTATGCTGCTTTCATATGGTTTTGAAATGTATACTAATAATACTAGCTAGCTGTATTAGTGTATCTCGTCTTTGAACGTCGTACTCACGGCAACACCATGCAAGATTTGCGAGAAGACATCAAACGTCGAGAAAATCAGCGTTTGACGGCCTTGTCGCTGACAGAGCTGATTGTGAAGGAAGGAGATAAAAACTGGTCCGATGACCTTCTTGAGGGTCTGGGCCCGTGGTTCATGGTGCAACTAGCAGATTTGGCCAACTTCTTTGAAAGCTTGCGAAAGTAAGTTTGTACAGCCTGATACAAATTATATTAAGCTAATACGTACAAGTTTCTACGAATGGCGGGTTCCTCATCGTACAATGCGTACTACGATCTTCCTCGGTTTCACTGCTCTCGTCACCGCCTTGGTTCCAACGTGGCTCTTGGTCAAGACTATGACTTTCGCCATGGGCGTAACGTACTTTGCCCTTTACCCGATTGCCGTCAATTTCCCTGAGTACAGGCTGTTGGTATCGCCTACCAAGCGCTTACTCTGGAACATCCCGACGCATGGTAAGTTGTACATTGATTGCTTAAGGCACGTACTGACAAGTCGCAGCGGAATGGGCTATCAAATACATACAAGCCGAAGGTACACTTCTTGCCCAAAAGTCTGTGCCTGTTGCGCCCGGAGTAGCAACACCCTCTCCTACTTTCGATCCTGACCACGACTACAATAGCTATACTGCGCACCAGGACAAGACCACCGGTCGTCTCATCGTCAGTGCTGGAATTATAAGGTTCGTCTCGAACCTTGGACACAACGTTTTATGGTCTGTTCAATATGACGAGCTCCAAAGGCTGGAGAAAGAAGACCGCATCGTGCAGAAGAACATTCCAAGCAAGTTACAGAGAGATTCGGGTCAGGATTTGAAGATAGGCACTCGAGATGGCAGGGAGTATGTACTCAAGCAGGTGGACAAGCGTGACGAAGCATTTTCTCAGATCATTGGCTATTCGAACGTTACATGGCAGGTTGTTTGGTGAGAGGCTACTTTCTGCCGCGGTGCGCTTGAATAAGGACTCTTCCTCCTATGATCCACAAAATCTCTTGGCTTACCCCACCCATGCATGCACAGTTGCACTATCTCCGATATCGTTGGCCGACAACAAGCACCCGCGTTAAGCAGCGATAAGACTTGCGCCCGGGTGCTTGGTCATGCCATTCTTTTAAGTAGGATGTGTACTCTTTTGATACTGTTTTCCTCTCTGAACGTATTTGTTTGAGCATTCAAAGCATCATCTCATGGAGAACTCCAATGACCCCACTCTTCCCGGAAGGGAAGCCATTCAAGAGGTCGAACGGCATGAAGATGACATCGCAGAACGCGTCTTGCGCAAGATCGACTGGCGACTCGTGCCGCTCATGTTCATCACATACAATCTAAACTTCATGGACAAGACGATTCTATCGTCAGCCTCTGTGTTTGGGCTGCGAGAGGACATTGTATGTTATGAACGCGCCCCAGGGCTGTTTGCTTCAACTCTACGTCCAACTGACACATTGTTCTGTAGTATCTGAAAGGCCAACAATACTCCTGGGTTTCCAGCATCTTCTATTTCGGATACTTCTTCTGGGAATACCCGACGACATTCCTGGTTACTCAACTGCCTATATCCAAATACCTGGCAGCCAACACATTTGTCTGGGGGGCTGTGGTGGCCTTAACAGCAGCCTGCAGCAACTATGGAGGCTTAATCACCGTAAGATTCTTGCTTGGCATGGCAGAAGCCACAATCACGCCAGCCTTCCTCTTCATCACAAGTACTTGGTGAGTCCTTATCTCGGTTTGCTATATGGAACACTGCGAATGGGCTTAGGTGCTGATGACCGAAAGGTATACAAGAGATGAAATCCCCACACGTACAGGTCTTTGGTTTGCTGGTAACTCTGTGGGTGGCCTACTTGCATCGTTTCTTGCATATGGCGTTGGCCATATCGAGAACTCACTTGCGCCGTGGGTCTGGATGTATATCATCCTCGGATCTCTTACATTCCTTTGGGGCATCCCTGTGCTCTTGTTTATGCCCGACAGCATCGAAAAAGCCAAGTTCCTCACTGAAGCTGAGCGCGAGTGCGCTGCACGCCGCGTGATACTCGCGGGTACGGGAAGGACTGACAATACCAAATGGAAGCTCGATCAAGCGCTCGAGTGTCTGCGTGATCCCAAGACGTGGATTATCTTCAGCATGAGTCTGCTTACGCAGATTCCTAATGGTGGAACCCAGAATTTCGGAAACCTTGTCATCAAAAGTTTTGGTTTCACCAGCCTGCAATCCACCCTTCTCGTCATCCCCGCATCTGTCATCGCAGCTGGAACAATTGCAGGAACAGGATGGGTCGCCGGCCGTTTTCGCCAGATGAACTGCATCCTTATCATCTGCGTAGTGGTACCTGCTGTGATTGGTAGTTCGCTGATTTACGTACGACCCAAGACCTCCTCTGGTGTTCAGCTCTTTGGCTACTTTCTACTGTCAACAGGACCCGGCGCAATCCCATTGCTCATGTCGCTCGTAGGTGCGAACTACAAGGGCGTTACTAAGAAGATGACTATGACTGCAATTCTCTTCATCGCATACTGTGCAGGCAACATTGCAGGACCGCAGTTCTTCCGTGCAAGCGAGGCGCCTCACTATAACACTGCGTTCAAGGCAATTCTTGTGTGCTACTGCCTTGTGATTGGACTAGCGGTTGTGTTGAGGTGTTATCTGCAGTGGCTGAACACGAAAAGGGAGAAGGAAGAGGGTGTCAAAGGCAGTTCAGGCTCTGCAGGTGTGTTGGCAGGCAAGGTAGTTGGCGAGGCCAATCAAGATACAATTGTAGCTGAGGTGGACCTTCAAGCCGAGGATCTTGACGATGTCACTGACTGGAAAACATTTAGCTTCAGGTATCGTCTCTGAATAATTAGGTAAATATTTTGTTGTGTTGAGTTTAAGGAAACATGGTTGAATGTATATATAGGTGGTCGTTTGTTCAGACAAGTCACGGCAAGGGCGAAAGTATGTCATTCTGATAAACCAAAGGCCGTTTACCGCAGTCTGCTTCTGCTCTTTGGTTCAAAGTAGACAATTGTTCGAGGAGTCGCAAATATTGCGTTGCTATCTACCAGAAGTGCCATTAGAACCATAGTCGTCGGGTCGGTGGTGAGATGTACGGCCCGAACACCTTCCAATATACCCATGCCCGCTCGGTACTACATGGTCGAAACATCAGTTACATTGCGCACACCTGTGCTCAATGACCTGGGTATATCGGATGCTGCCTCAATCGTTCTGGGCGATGATAGGGTGCCCTCGACGAGACTACCGAAGTTAGTGGGTTGTCGCTGATGCGCAGTGGTCACAAATTCCACGACTATTTCGGCATACTGCTTCTCCTTGATTCTTACTGGACATACAAATGTGGTAACCTGAAAATAAAGTTCAGAGGCATGGCTAGATTAATTAAGATCCTGGGGTATAAGGATTGTGTTACTGGCCAGAAGTGACCTGGGGTAAGAACGCCCCCACTTACCACATGTTGATCTGATGCTTCCTTACTTTCCTTGATCCGTATTTTTACACCCATCTGTATCACAGATGCGTCACACAAACAGCGTCTTCTGTCTGCAGGATACGGGGTCTTCTTGGTTCGTAGAATAGATAGACTTGATATGGTACTTTGCTAGTCTGCGACAACTCACATGCTGCAAGGTATAGAACCAAACGCACAAGTCCGCCCACACCGATATCTCACACAATTTTATACCCCGGTTTAGCAGGTGTGATATCCTTGGCCTCAGGAGTTGATTCTTTACTGCTTATGTCCGATTTGCCTTGGTAGATGCTATAAATACATGCGTCATTACAATGAAGGCCTGCAGGTCGTTTCCACGCGCAAGTTGAACGTGCTTAACGGCAACGAATAACCAATATTATTTCATCCATGAAGGCTCTCTCTATCGTTTCTAAGATGCTTCGGATTGAACATTAAATCAATTGAAGAACCCAAGCAAATGTAGAATGACACGGGCATGATAGAATGGCTGAAGTCTCAAGGAGGACCTCTGAATCTATGCAAGCCATCTCGCAACGACTGGACCGGGCTACTCTGTAGACAGACACACGCTCGATTCCAGCACCTCCGGTAACGCTTGATCTAATAACTTCCACAGATCTCGTCCCTTCGGTCATGCTTGGTGGTTGATCAATATTCAAAAGGGTGTTCTCTAGCATGCTCGCAAGAAACCGTACAACACGATCTGTCAGTTCCGGGTAGTGAGTTAGCGGGAAGCACTACAGCACCATTAAGAAAGGGCAGGGTCGCCCTGGAGGCTGCCACGTCACCACCTTTCATAACATTGGAATTTTCAAGATTATCTTGCTACTGAGGATGAGTTGTGCGCTTGTCAGGCGCTTGTAAAGAAAAGCACATGGTGACGGTTAAGTATTATTTTCACCGCTGTCTTTGTGGTCTGGAATCAAGTGATACATCTAAGATGCTTTGAAACTACTATTAGAAATTACACCCATTTCTCTCGAATCTACCGCCAAAGGGAGCCCCACGTCTGGACTCCTCCAACCTAGTAAGCTATCATACAATTTCCTCATGCTTAGTATGGCAATCTCCAAAGACAAAGCTAATCGGTTCGCCTCATGCTCGATTTGACTTGGCTGAGTAAACTTAGACAGTCTCACGTGCAGCCGTAGGTGCAGTGCCATGAGCATGTAGACCAGCGGGCTCAGCACCAACGCCGTGATGTTTCTCAACACCAACAGCGCCCGCTCCCTTGAAGCGCTGTATATCCCAGAGGCGGGCCTCAAGGAGAGTGCCAACAAGGTTAGTGAAACTAAACCATAAGTTAATGCAAATTCTTAACACGACCTAGCAATCTTTAAATTGACGGTGGATGCCACAGGTGACTTACAAGGCAATGAAGGCAAATGCCTCAAGCGTGCGCTTAAGACTACATTTATTCACAAATCGCGGTGAATTGAAAGCACAGCCGCCGTTATACTCGTAATCCTGTGCCGCAAAGATGAAGGCTGTGAGCCAGAGATACGAGAGGATCCATGCCAAGGGGGCAAGGTAGCCTTTGTAAGCCTTCAGTGCGGGTAGGGCGAGTGCGGGGATATAGAGGAACACGTCGATGGCAGCCTTAAATAATCTGTCTCAGCCATGTGATCAAGTAGAAGCTGTTAGGGAAGAGGAAAGGAGGGGTGACATACGAGAGCGATCCAGTAGACGAGGTGTGTGTTGTGTGCATATTCATTGATGAAGTATGCTGAGATTCCAAGCACGATTAGCGAGGAGATGATATGTAGTGTATGGTTTGCGATAATAAGAGGACGGTGAAGCCTGTTTGATCGAATGGCAGGTGTACCATAGTCGCTGGTTGCCGCTGCTGATGCCGCGTTGGTACGGCGTCCGAATGGCATTGGTGCGGTTTTTAAGATGATGGATGGCTACTATGTCGTATGCGCTAGAAAGTGACCTCCTTGAATACAGCGAACGTACCTACCTTATATGACCGGCCTCCCCAGCATTCAAGCACTCACGTCATGAGACCGTACCTCGTCAACACAACGTTGTCACACCCACAAGAATGGTTACCGGCCGCGACCCCTGCGTGTATCACCCAATTCGCTCACCATGATTTCACAGCATCCTCACTGTTCCGAGCCTTCCAGCAAACCAAAGACCTTACTCGAATCTTCATTTGATGTTTAATCACGTTTAATGCTCAGGTAAACGTCAGGATGCGCCAACTCGGCTCCTCCCGGCTGTTATGGCGAGATATGCAGGGATAGAGGTGATCCAAGTCACAGTTCCTGCCAATCAACGAAGTGCACGGAATGGGCATAGAATCTTGGCAGCGAACATCGCTTCCGTCATATTGGTATAATCGAGCGTGCTGGCATCATCGCTGATGAGGAACGTGTGACGTGGGAGACCGTTGATGGGTATGGCGTGGTTCGTTGAACCAGGGTATTGCAACTATACGGAATCGTTGGGGATGTGTAACGTGCGATCCTCGCCAGAACCACGCATGTTGCTTTTCCTAGCGAACGCATGCGATTTTCGTTCATCTCGTCTGAGGACGTCACTGCACGAAGCCGTAGAATCCGCCGCGGAGGCCCTCCTGTGAGTATCCTTTGCACGCTCGATCATTGCTCACAAACATTGTGTAATGCGTATGCATCCAACATGGATGATGGATTAAATGTCAGCAGGAAGCCCGGTTTTGGTCTGTGTTGAGGATTAATACTTAATGACTTGATGACTCTTGATCGTGAAGCAGCGGAAGGGATGAGGTTGCGATTGGATGAAAGTTCAAGGTAACGACTGAAGCAATCGAGCAACAGGTAAACATAGAAAGAGGCAGAATGAACGGAACGCTTTCGCAGATGTACTTTGCGTATATGGCACAGTATTGTCGTAGTACCGGCCCTGTCGAAGGCATAAAAGCGAGCAGCTCCTCATAGTCATCGTCACCATCAACTTATAAAAGGTCAATTTTCATCGCTAAAACCGAGAGAGAGCCAGCCGTTGCAGCATTGTAGAAGGCGGTTTTCGATTCCGTGACTTTTAATCATCATGACGTTGACCACAGCGTGTTGAAGATCTTAGTCAGCCGCATGGCAGCATCAGGATTTCAGCCTTGTAGATGGTCATCGATTAAAGGCTCACGGTATGCTTACGGTATGCTGCAACCTCAGGAATGCTGTTAGAATGCAAGCACGAGACATGTATGAAGAGTTCACCATTGATACACAACTAGTATATCGATAGCCATCCTTCAACTACAAAGGCTGTAATGCTTGATCTGAACTCGCTTCCAGACATGGCTACATGCAGCCACAGTCTTAATTGCACTCGGCGGAGTGTGGTTACTGAAGAGGTGGAAAACTGATCAATTCCTGTATCGTAGTGTAGACCATTGTGGAAACAGGTCGTTGGATGGCATGGACCGTCTACAAAACGTAGTACTCTGGCAATTTGTTAGCCGTATGTCAGACTAAACCGGCAAATTGACTGCAGCAGCTAACAAAGTGCATCAGGTATGTTGAGAAGATATGGAATTGCTGGTTCTTGAAAGCATCACTCCTGCAACCCTATGCTTACTGATGTGAGCACTGGGGAGGAGATCATATGGCCCCAGCTTGATCATCATGGAGGCAACAAAGAGGAAGAAATGCACCTACTGGGCGTGCGACACTGGCGCGAGGGGACTATACCCGTTAACTGTTCGTGAAAGGCTTGGTGTACAATAACATGGAGAGAAGTCCGACCTGAGCGTATGCTCTCTGTAAGGTGTAATCTGAAGCCCCTGAATTCGTTTTGCTAAGTGGAGGGCCAATTACGGTGATATTCCTACATTCAGCAAACTAGATGTTACACTGTTCTTGTCTGGCTGTGTAAAATGATCGGTGTGGGCTGATCGCTCTCAAGTCGCATTGGAAAAACATCCGAGCCTATGGAATAAGAATATATTGGGAGCATTAATACGCCTGTCCCGTTCTGGCACATTGCCAATATGACACGAGAATCATCTAGATTTTGGCAAACAACGAGTCGAGCAAGCCTCCGATGATCAAGGTAAGATTGTGCGATAGGCAATAGACGGAATCGGCCAAGACAGCTTCATGGAGTCGTCATGGAGATGATGCGTAGCTACGGCGCACCTGGACCGGAAATCTCCCAGGCACCGGCGTGCATAGGCAGAACATTGGATCTGAACCAGATGATCGGTGCGTACAACGATCGAGGGATGGCGAACGGTGTGAGAAAGAAATCGCCGGCTCGCTGCTTTCATGACGGACATTGTATATGGCTGACGTGAGGGCTTTAGTGGAGTGGCTTTACTGGGGACTCACCGGAGCATGAGAGTTGATACGACCTATCACTTTCCGCACGCTGATCCTACCAGGCTGGCCATAGGTGGCGGAGAAGACGACTGCCGGCGAATTGGAAAACGGAATCTTGGGATGCTGTTCGCCGACGTCAACCGGCCGGTGCGAAGTTCGCGAGTTGCTGGTGTCAGACAAATAAGACGGCGTCACACGCTCGTGTTATGGGCAAGCAGGAAAAAAAAAACAGCCTAAATGCGTGACCGAGAAAGCACCGTCGGCTTGCCTCGTAACAGCAAGTGGTTGACCGCCAGTTGCGTGTAAGGCGAGCAAGTATCGCGAAGATGACGCGCCGAAGGATTCTGCAGGAGCAGGAACTGGATTGGCGAAGCGAGGCGGGAGCAGCGGCGTTCGGTCGGGTCAGGATGGAGGCTTGAGGCTTGAGAGCTTGGATGTTGGCGCTTGTGAGCCGAAGGGTTGGGCCGGCCGAGCGAGTTCCCGTTTGCGTGCGGAATGTTCCCCACCAAGTCGGCGCCAAACTCTTACCTCACTGAGATGAATCATGTTAGAGTTTGGGGCCCCCAAACAGATTCTCATGATTCACCGCTCACATCTTGGGATCCGTATCACTGACCTTGAGTAGTGGTCACAGGCACCTACAATCTCATAGGTGGCGGTTGCTTCCTCTCATTCATTTCGTGGCTACAGCTCAATGGAGCAGGCAGAGAGTGTTCTCCCCGGTGTGAAATCCAACTCTGTCTGGTAGATCGCATGTGCTGTTGATGCTGTATTAACGATATATTGCTCGACTGCTCATATGCAAAATGTCAGAGCACATGACTTGTTTCCGGGACGTTGGATTCGACGCGTGGCAATGGCATATGCAAAGAAGGAAAAGAAAAACGCCCGACTCGTGGCTGGTTGACGCACAGAGTGCTGCAAAGGCGATAGTCTGGTGGAGGCGGGGATCTGCAGGCATCTTCGCGTACGAATTGGTAATCACTCGTCGAATTGGAAGATGCAGAACTCGGCTTTGCTGTGTGATGAAGAAGAGTTGATAGCAATATTATATACCTTGCAAACAATATTCATACACCAAAAGGTGGGATGCTTCTCTAAAAGGTCTGCAGGCATAAAGACCACTGCAAGATGAGATAACACACATGCCTTACCAGCAAGGGTAGACACAAGCAAGCCGCCGTGAATCGGAGAAAGCCTCGCAGACATGCGTAAACGCTGAGACAACCGACCTGGGCGCAGCGAGACAGAAGTCGCTAACAAAAATAAGATGGTGGAATGCGTGGAAAGGTGATCTCTGCTCGAAGCACAACTTCGTCTCAAGTCGTTCAGATGTCGTCATAACAAAACCAAGGTATCATACTCCCAAGCATGACAGAACGCCGAATATGATGTGATTGCCGAAAACTCCAGTTTTTTTCGTCGCAAATAGCGCCGTCGGAACAAAGTAATTACTGCTCGAGGACGATCCCGAACTCGTATTAAACGTGGAATGTGCTGTCAAGAACCGTTCTGCGCGCATGTTTGGCGTTTGTGCGACCACCCGTAGTGTGGACTCGACAGATCTAGGGGAGGGGGAGAGAGGGAGGGAGGAGGGGGTGGTGGCTGACGATACGCTCGGAACGTGGGACGTCCAAGGAGCCGGGGCGATTGGAAGGTTGCGGGCCGGTCTTTCAAACGGCTCTCGACGACCCAAAAAGCAATCCAAAGAACCCAAAGTGGTCCGGATCATCAAGCGCGTCGGCCAGAGCGGGGTCATGGCGGGCGTACACAGCCAGAAATAGCAACAGTATTGAAGGCATTACAAGCGCAGTTTTTAGCATATTGAGATGCTACTGCTGAGGTCGACGGGCGGTCCAGATATGTCTGTGGGGCAGGGGTTCAGTATTGGTTCGTAACATGATGAATTGGTACGACAGCAAACAATAACAGGATGACTTACATATTGTTGTACGCATGAATTTTGCGATTGCAGATCTCCTTTCGGACACCTTCGAGGAGTGGTTTGACGTGAGCGTTGAGATCCCACTGGTAAACTCTTGTGAGAGGGGCAAACGACAATGCATCCAGCCCCTCGGTGATGCCCAGGTTGTACCACCTGCCAATGTCTTTCTGGTGTGGGTCATTGGGCCATGAGTTGTAAGGAACACGGATTACTGTCTCCTGAATGTCGATGAAGCCGGCTGCTTGCAGATTTTGGCGCGTTCTATGGTCGTATGCAATCGGGCGTGAGACTCGCCATGTTGCGTCTGCGAGGTAGCCGTACCACTGGACGAGCTTGCCTTTGGGATCGAGTGTGCCATCGTCGCAGCGCGGCTGCATATCAATCTCAACGTGCTCTATCCAACCGCTGCCTGGCTTGAGATGCCTGTATTATGTTAGTCTTGATAACGCACGCACAAGGGGCTCGCGTACGAAAACACTTTCTGGTAAAGTTCTGGCCAGCTCGTGACGCTGCCACAAGCCATTCGTAGATGGATTAGATCCCAGGAATCCTCGCCTAGCGACCACGGACTCTCGTAGTCGCGTGGTACACGGAAACGCAAGTTCGGGGGGATTCTGCACGGGCGCAAAGTTAGTGCGTGTGCCGGCAGACAGGTGCAAGGATAAGGACATACCTTTCCGGCTGGATGTTGACCAGATCTAAGCCCAAAACCTGCAGAATTATCGTCAGCTGTCTGTCGCATACCGCAATGCAGCACAGCGGGTCAGCGCACCTCGGCGTTCAGAAATTTGCTGCACACGCAGTTAGCCCCGCATGCCACACACTGTGCAGGTTACAGAGCCCAACTTACTCGGCCATGTCTATCGCCCAGATGCCTGTGCCTGTGCCCAAATCCAGAATGCGAGTTTCTCCGTGCTGTGGCACAGGAGCTTGGTGCAGCATGTCTCGCCGTGCTACGGAGAACAGCTTGTGGTAGATGTCCATGCGGTCTTTTTCTGGCTACAATGCGTGTCAGAAATGACCATTTCACGGTCAACATTGCAGTTTCTCACCTCGTCGCACGGGTATTGGTAGATGCCTCTCCTGTAGCCATGGTAATAGCGGCCATTTTCCAGGTAATTGCTGTTGTGAGCGGGTACGGGTAATCTGCAGACCTAGTCAGTTGTTTGTTCTTTGCTCTGTCTTGCCCATGACGCCGGGCGCAGCAGAACGGACTGCACAGGAGCCAACGCAGGATAGGCGGTCGCACGGAGCGGGGAGAAGCAGTGCACTCACCCATTCGATGCCATTGTGACCATTGAGACGATGTTGAGCAGCAGGAAGGCCTCGTGGGCGGGGAGCGTGGACTAATAAACCGCCTCGTCAGCCGGGCGGGGAACTGGTGCCGTGCTGGAGGGTGCGCTGGTCATAAGACGGCAAACGCAGTTGCGGGCTGGGACTCGTCGCAGCGGTGGACTTTAGGATATATGTGAGAAGAAGAGGGCGAGCAGCGGCAGCAGCAGCAGTAGCAGATGAGGGCGGTGCGTGCTGCGTGCTGGGACGGAGAGTGTTGGTAGCTGCGGGCGATGCTGCGTGCGAATGGTGTCGGTTTTATTAGTCGAGACGGTCTGCTGGGATCGCGGAGCACTTAGGCAAGCAGGACAGCCGGGATTCACTCAGGGCAGGAGCGATGCGGGAGGGTTATTTAAGACACCACCCGCAGACCCCTGCACCGACGCACTACAAGCGTCCTCTCGCAGACGCGCTGGGCTCTTGCTCGTCCACAGCTGCCTCCGAGCAGAGGCAGCGGCTGGATCCACTTGCTGGTGCTTCTGGGAACCGCCCGCGCATTAAACCATTAACAGCACCACTATTAATTTGACTACCCTGGTCCCTGCCAGCTGCAACAGCCTGTGCGCTCGGAGCGTGACCTAGTCTAGGATAGTGCTGGTCCCACTATCCATCCTGTCGGTTCTGCGAATAGCCAGTTCGGCGGATCCTCCCCCCAGCCCGTGTTGTGTGCCCCTCACCCATTCACCCAGCTCGTTGCGGGCAGCCAGAGTTACGCCCTGGAACAGCGTCCGCTGCTGCTCCAGCGTCTCGCAGCCGCCCTGCCCTGAAGAACGAGGGACCCGAGCGGCTGTTCTCTTCAACATGCCATCGTCATGCGCTCGCACTATTACTCTGCTCTCTCCTGCTCCTTCACCGCTCAGCACAGTTGACGCACGAGAACCCTAGTGCAGGGTCATGCGCATAAATAATGCTGCTCCTGCTCTGGTCACTGGTGGCTGACGAAGAGGACAGCTTTCGTCTGTGCCGAACCACAGTCCTTTCGGCCAATCGTTGCCCGCTGCCTGCTTGCTGGGTCCGCTAGAGCATGTCCTTCTGTCCACACCCAAGCAGTCACATCCCTACATGCCTGCGAGCACGTATGAGGATAGTGTGTCTAGAGGACTTATTTCTCGATTAAAAGTTGAATATAACTATAGCGCTAATACTTTATCCCTACAATAAGATCATCTACATCTCTGCATAGCACAGGACAAATCTGTTTTCTAATTCAACGGTCTCAGTTTTTGAGGACGACTGGAGGAATCGCAAGCCTAGTCACGAATGGCTGAGGCAATTTGACGTGCATACATAATCTTGTCAAGTTGGGAGAGGGGGGGAGGTGGTTTATTGGCCTCATATCTTATACAGTAACAAAAGCCACTTTAATTAGCACTCATATACCCCTTTGTTCATCAACTACACTACCACTGCTCCGTTCGGTCTGCTTCCTGCTTTTAAACAAATACTGCCTGCAATGCACCTGGGGCTTGGCACGCTATCAAGTCTACTATATGACAAGAGAAACCTCATGGCGGTGTATGTACTGATCTACGTATAGCTCACATGTTCGGTTCACTATGCTTTCTTGGTAGGGTCAGCTAAGCGGCACAGAGTGTGCTTTTGACAGGTAACAATCATTCGAAAGCGCTGGAAGAAGCGAGTTAAGCATGACGGCACAGCAGAGGATGATGTAGCAATGGCTTCAATAAGGCAAGCCATCATTGGAGAATTAAGGGAATTGATTGATTGATCGAATTGATTTTCGTCCGAGGGACGAAAGGATTAAGGTAAGAATAATTAGAAAAGAGCTTTTCAGCTATACAGCATAGCAGAAACGATGGTTGCGCTACCTGTAATACCAGAACTTCTAAGATAGGTACAGAGGGGCCTCCCAAGCCTGGTACAAGTGTGCAGTACGTAGGATCGTTATTTGATAGTGGTGAAGTTGAAAGTTCATAGCTTGGGATGGTTGTGCAAAGAGTGGCCAGCTCAGTGGCTTAGCCGACGCAGCGTACACTTACGTTATGTTATTATAGTTCATCTGTAGAAAAGGGGCTGTTCCTATATTTTTGCTTTTTGGACAAAGCACGCGAGAATGGTTAGTTCCCGTAGTCTGCAGGCTTCGGTAACCCGGTGCCGTTTGACGTTGACATGCCATTTCTCGACACAAAAAACCGTGACAGATGTCGCAACCATAGCTGTTCAGGGATGAGGCGATGGAACAGTTCCTTCGGCAGTTATGACAGGGTTAGACATCGTTCGGCATGCGCGACGCATTTGCAAAACAAGCCATGGTGAGAACTTGGGCCTGATTCCGACAATTTGGAAGACAATCTCCGCGCTTCCCAGCACATTTCTTAGTTGACCTGTTGCTGACGCGAGGCGCCCGTTCTGGTCAGTGTTAGCTGCAAGCCTGTGTAGGAACAACCATGATCCAGAGCTGTGTCATGAGGCGCGCAGTTGGTGAGACTTTCTTCGGTATCCTGCATTTGCTGATGTTGTGGCAGCGGCAAAGGAAAGGAACTCAAAGAGAGGGTGTCCGGACCTGTGTAACTACAAAAGCGTGACCGAAACGTGTCTATGCGGTCGTGCTTCCGGCCTGCATCGACTGAGGCACGGTCACTGCAACATCAGTGCACCTTTCCTGCTGGCCGCTTCGGCCCGCTGACGGTACCGCGAGAGCGCAGCAAGGGGCTATAGAGAGAGCATTTGGTATCAAAGACTGCAAAAGTGAAGAAAAAAGCTTCCGACTTTATGGGTTTGTTTACCTTATAGACAGCTTGATGTGGCTGCAAGTCTCGGCAGTATTGTTGGAAGATGGACACTGGGTGATCGAAAGAAAGAGGCGTTCTTCGCCTGCATGCAACGAAGAAGATCTGGCTCAGTAGTCACAGCTCCTGTTGTGCAAGGAGTGCCTGCATGCAGAACACTAGGTTACCCACGACATGGCCCGAAGTGGTTTCTAGATACGGGCAGATTACTAGTCAGGCGATTGGCCGGCTCGAGCTGACGAGGCGTTCTTTATCCCAGCGGACGGTGATGGGAGAGTACATGACGTGGGGACGTATGTGCTGCGAGTCGTTAAATCCCAAGAATCTGGTCGTCAGCCTGGGATAGACCATGCACTAGCTGCCGCCTTCCCCTCAGTGCCAGCATAAAGAACTTCGCTGGTGATTGGTAAGAGATATGCGTGCGCATGGATGACCACACTTGTCTTGCAGGTTTTGTTTCAATCAGACCGGGATAGACAGGCTGCAAGCTACTCGAACATCACCTGGCGCCTGAAAGACAAACACTCGAAAAAAGAACGGGTTTCCATGTCGTCAGGCACCTCCTAAGATGCATTTGACGCTGGCAACAAAAACAGAACCATGTTTGAAGATGGACAACGGTGCGTTTCAATCTTAGTCTGTCCTGCAACACTCAGTGAAGCGGTGAGCAAGGAATTGCGGATGAAAGAACTCTTTCAAGCACTTGCGCTAGATAGCGTCGTGTTTGGGTAGGATTCTGTGGGGTTTAGCTCTGGGATGACTGGTGCAAAGCTACAACACTGGGTATTGCCGGCTCTGTGGACGCAGTACCAGGTGGCTTCCGCTTTTTACACGCGAATTAACAGAAGCCATTCAATGTCATCAAGTATTTAAGCAAACAAATTGAGTCAAGACGGGTAGTAGGAGCAGGTTCAAGGCAAGGCGGGAGTAATTGCGGAAAGTAGAGCGAACAAAAGATAGTTGGTGAAACATTAACACCCGCTAGCTAGCCGAACCAGTATGCCGGATCTTCGACCAACAAATTGGAAAATGGGTGTCCGACGGATTTAACACTTTCCTTTGCACACCAGTCCGTACAACAACCACGACGAGCGCGCCCACTCGTCTACTCAGATCAAAGCAGACATCTGTGTTGCTTCTTTGTCCATGTGGAGACTGCCAAGGTATTCTGAATCATGAGCGGAGTAGAGACTGTTGACACGCAATCAGGCAACGGTATCTACGAACATGCAATGCGAATGCATAAGTGCTTGTGCAGACAACCTCTCTTAGAAGCGAGCATATGATGGAGCATCTCGTACTGGCGGCTTTGCTTCTTAGGGCTAGCACAATGAGTGCGGCAAGACACACAATCTGTACACTTCCTCGGACGGCACATTGCTCTATGCGAGCTTACTAGCTCATATGCGAGATGGGTTGGAATGACACCTTCATCGAAGAGTAGGTGAGCAATGGGCTTAAGGCTTTCCGAGCGTACCTGGTGCTTGGGTGAGTAGTGCAACGACACAGCAAAGCATATCTTTGGAACCTGTCAACTTACACACAGCCGGAACAGCCTCTTTGTGCAACACTCAAACAGGCACGCTAAATTTCTCCCTGTCTGGGAGACAAGTCAGAATGGCGGTGTAAAGTTCAACGCAGTCCAAACACGGTCAAAGCGCCTGTGATCAGCCTCAAGTGTAAGGCTGTCACCGTGATGATCGTTGCCCGATACACAACAGAACACACACTTATCTAATGCGTCTAGTACAATGCTACTGTATGCCGTCCGCCTGCAGGGCCTTCACTACACTAATTACCGATATCTAGCATATGCTCACCGTTCAACCTCTGAGGTCTCTTGGTTATTCGATAGAGCATTGTTGGAGATTTAGCCGGTGTCGTTGCTTGGGTACAAAGTAGTTCGCCTCAAGTTAAGCGCAATGCGTCTATGTGCATCAATACGTGAGTACAGCACTACTCGAACACAGGCGGTGCGACACGCGATTACTCAGAGCACCTTTGAACGTTTCGGGCACCTGCATACACTACAGTAGATCATGTACCCCGAATCCCAGCTCAACCAAGGATGCACAAACAACCGGCGCTGGGAGCTTTACCTTGCTCTTCACCGTCATCTCCAGGCTTGCTGTACTATCTAACAGTGCACCCAGACGTTTACACAGGTATAGATGCCAGCAATGTACACCGCAGCACACAGTAGCCAAAACCGGGTACAATTCCCCTGCAATGACAACATCTCGCCGTAACATGCCACGTGTTGCTACTGTGGACGAATACATTGCCTGATTCTTTTGAGTGGTGACTCACTACGTTATGTACTGAACATTGTTTAGCATCGTCTTCCACTTGACTCCTTGGGCTCCGCGGCTTATACAGTTCAACTACTGAAAGTCGTCATCAAGCCTGAGTCCCACGCCAGCTAAGCGTCCCACATGGTAGGAAGCCTTCAGTCGTGCTAGAGGATTTGATCCCACAGTCTTGATCTGCAAGACACTTTTCCTAATTAACCAAATCAACAGAGAGGTATATGCTTCAAGACGCACTTAAAGCATATCAAATGGTTCAACGGAAGCAGTAGGTTCATCAGCGATATCCCGTAACTGTGCGCAGGATCTTCATGGAAGACAGTCCTCCGAAAGTGCAGTTGTATCCACTAGTGACTCGTTACTCCGAAGCTACCATCGACGACCCATGAATTCACTCGCCTGCTGTTGGCTGGACTATGTAGTGGGACGCGTTATTGATAAAGTTCGGCCCCAAGACCAAAGTGGACATATGCAGCCGACTGCCGTCACAATCGAAAAAAGATCTGAGGGTGCTTTACTGTGGGTGCCCGGTGTTGTCTCCGGCACCAACTAACGATAGCGTATGCTGGTTTGTACTACGGCAACTTAGCCTTTCCGCGACGGCCGTAATATGAACCATAGGAGAGCAAAAGTCAAACGCACTGTCAAATCCATTGCTACCTGTCAGGCGCGCGCCCGACGATGCTAGCTTCAACCTGGACCCATCCCAATACCACGGTTATACCTCATATGCGCAAATTCTTGCATGGAACCTTCGATGCATTTGAGTGGCTGGTTTAGTCATCGCTCTACGTAGGTCTTCGGACTACCTTCTCCCTACAGTTTTGTGTACCTGCTATCCCATTATCACCATATGCCGTTCATCCCGTCAAGAACGGGCTGTCAGACTCCCATGCATGTCGTAGGTGGAATCCGTACTACGTTGACAAACTCTTGCTTCATCCAGCCATTCGGCGATTCATTCATCCTTATGGTAGTTCAGAATCCCATTATTTCCTAGGCCCACTGCCATCGCTTCCGCAGCCATTGTAAAACATACACTAGAATAACAAGCACCGGAACTTCTATCAGAGGACCGACAGTGCTTGCCAACGCTTGTCCACTCGAGGCGCCGTACACTGCTACAACGACTGCAATAGCAAGCTCGAAGTTGTTGCTTGCAGCCGTGAAACCCTGGACACAGCTGAGCTTATACTCGAACCCCATCTTGTAGCAGAACCAGACTGTGACTGAGAAGAGAACTAAGAAGTACACCAATAACGGTGCGCATATCCTCAAAACATCAGTAATCTGTCTGACAACGTGCGCGCCTTGGCTGGCGAAGAGAACGATGATTGTGTACAAGAGACCGATCAATGAGAAAGGTCCAATGTAACGGAGAAACCGTCGCTGGTATCTTTCCTCTCCAATGATGACTCTCAATATCAGGCGTGTAAGAATTGCTGCACCAAGCGGTATTCCCAGGAACACACCAACGCTTTGTGCAACCTTCTCATACGAGAGGTTCGTCTTTGCGCCACGACTAACAACCTGCACGTAGAAAACTGCCAGAGGAGCAAATAAAACGATTTGAAGTATCGAGTTAAATGCCACTAGTACCGCACAGTAGTCTCCGTCGCCCTTTGCCAGGTCCGTCCAGACGAGCACCATGGCGATACAGCGTGCAATGCCGACGAATATCAATCCCTCCCTCAAGTCCTGGCGGTCCGGAAGAAATGCCCACGCCAGACCAACCATGAAAAGTGGTGCGATGATCCAGTTCAAGACGAAGGAGATGCCGATTTGTATCCAGAGGGCTTTGTGTGAGAATAGGAGATGTAGTGTTTCAAAGCGCACCTTGCAAAGAATTGGATACATCATAACTAAAAGGCCGATTGCTGCAACGACACAAGTTAGCGACAATTCGAACAATCAGAGTTGGATGAACAACCAATTGGTATACTGACGCCTACAAACTCGCCCTTTTGTAATGCAGGCCCAGCGGATTCGACTGTGTTGCCAATAGCAATGCCCACGCCCATTGCGACAAGGATCCATAGTACTAGAAATCGATCCAGGAAGGAAAGTCCCTTCAACGGCGGCAGATCCTTCTCCTCTTTTTTGCAAAGCCCTAATCGCTGTTAATGTGTGCTTTTCAACACCCCTGTACCGGGCACTGGGACATTACCTGTGGCGCAAGAATCTAGTCCTTCCGTGTCCTTTCCCTTTTCAAGGTCAGTAGCTCCATCGGTGTCTTCTTGCCCTTTCTTGTGCACTATTACACCTTCTTTGACTGTGTTCATTGTTTGAAGCCTTGTGGTATGGAACTCGTGCTGCAAAGTTCTTGCCTCATCAGTGATTTGTACTGCTCTGTCAATCAAATTGCCAGCCAATAAGAGACACCGGGTGACAGTCTTTTGACCCGGAGTGACGCCAAGAATGCTGGGCAGCAGAAAATATGGGCGGTGAACCAAAGAAATGCATTTTCTCAATTACCACCTGTTCAAGATGGCTGTTTCTATCAATCCGCACCCGCCGGACACTTCGAGATTGCATGGCCGAATGACCGTTAGCATCGGCATTTCGGCATAGTTACCAAGGACTGCATGATGGCTTGCTAAACGATCAGCTGTTTCTGCAAAGCTTCCACTAGCAAACTCAACAAGTGGATGCAAGATCGTCAGTGACACAAGCCAGCATTTCGAAACATCCTTTTGCTATCCATCACGCTGTCTGAGAGATTGCGACATTTTCGGGCATGTAGCACAACTAAGACTATCTAGGGTGTAACAAGGCAACGGCTCTGCTTATAGCCTCGAGGCGGTATGCTATCTTTGACACCACTGCAGTGTCGTTGGCGGCTACATGTCCCAACAGACTGGCCTCTAGATGGCTTACGGGATATGACCAGTCGTTGCCCTGTACGTTTTTTTTCACCTCGGAAGGGATGGCGCACATTTGTCTAACTAGACTTTTGCACGAGAGATCCGTCGAACATCCACACTGGATTTCACAAGGTCATTGAACCTCAAGTATCGCACCCAAGGGGCCTCAAAAACGAGACATCTGGCTTATGTTTGACAACCGAATCAGACTCTACAAGATACAAGAGCGGCACAGACCCTGTTAAACGTTGAGTCGCGAGCTGGTCTTTTCAACAGCTAGCCTTCCCGCGCGGGCCGTTCCTCGATGGCCAGCGGCATCCCGTTGTCTGGCGGCAAACCTTGATCAATAGGAAAGAGGAATTTGACAAAGACCGTCAAGGTTCTAGAACAGTAGAAGCAACGTATGACAATGATGAGGCTCCCAGAAACCCCTGGCCATGAGCACACCCACGAGATGATGGGATGCAGCGTAACAAATTCCGCTTTATGGCCATCTGGACGACAGCTGGGAATACTTGGCAGTTCCAATTCCTGAGAGACATATCTGCACAAGCGATTGGAGTATCATTATTCGCTGTTCGCTGTTCGCTATTCACTATTCACTGTATTGAAGGCTCTTTACCCTAGCCTTGCGCCAAAAGATGTTGCACATTCACGTTCAAGCCTACAAGTTTTCATGGGGACATGTTCGTCGTATGTCTCCAGACTTTCGTATTGACAAGAAATTAGCCTTCTTCCGATGCACATATGCCGACTGGTGTATCTCAAGTTGTTCCTTCTTCCCGTGTGGCAACTGGAATTCCTGTAAACTCATCATTATTACTTTCCCACTCTTACATTCATGGACAGCCAAAATACGGCAAATCAGACCACCGCCTCGCGTCCCAGTTCCTCTTTGACGCCTTCTTGGGTGCTTTCCAGCTCACAATCGTCGCCTCTCGGCATATTGGCCCACCGTCTTGTTCTTTATCTTCGCTTTCAAGCAGCATAAACTCGTCGTTCACAGTAATGGCAGCATTGCTACTACTCTTTGATAAACATTCGCTATCATGCGACAGCGCCCAACAATTTGCCGATGATGTGCATTGCTGATACGCAACCGGTGCGAACATGTGGCTCAAAAAGCTGATCAAGAAGGCCGAGATGTGGTGGTGGTTGAATTGATGAGCATATTGATGGTGGGTCTTATGATCCTTTTGGGAAGGTGTTGATCTGATTTTAGAGCGATCGGCCACTGGAGTGGAGAAACTGGAAGGGCGGAGAATTTTGGGGAAATGCGACATTCCAGGTTTCGATCTTGGAGATTGAGTTTCGGCTTTGGCGTGCATGGGTGTCATGTATGAAGAGGCACAGGGAGTATGGGTATCTCGATGGATGGAATGTGAGGCACCACTCCGTAGGTTCGTTTGTGGTAAGTATCCCGTAAGGTATGCGTTGTGACGATAGCTGACGATAGCTGAGGATGCATCATCTGCTTGCTCGTCTCATTGCCTTTTATCTAGGACATGAATGTGTCAATTCAAACCTGTAGTATAAGCCTTATCGTATCACAGTGGTGTGAGGATCAGTAACTGCATCGCCGCACAACGAGTGCGAAGCTTCCGTAATCAGTATATGATCGCCCATGATCAGGTTGATGGAACATGCTACCAGTTTTCAAACCCGGGCGAAGCTGGCAGGTGATGCTCTTTTGCACTTGAGGTTTCGGCGATTGAAAGAGCAAATGGCGTGACCGATGCCGGTCCTTCCCGGCCTCAACATCAAACTTGTTCTGCACCTCTAACTCCTTCATTCACAAACGATAGTCTCGAACGCCACACAGCCCAGTTTATCCGGAGGAAAACATGAATATCCGGAGACGAGCAGGAGGCGACCAGGGAAGTGGGTTCTGGAAGGCGAATCTCCCCACAATTCTCGTACCTCGTGCCTGTTTTTGACTCGCTAGTCGTGTCGCTTCGCCATCCCCGAGGTAGCGGCGTTAGCCCCGAGACTATCTTTACCTTAGTGTATACCAGCACGGGCTTTTGGACCATCGTGACCGCAATTTCGAATTTTCGCAGAAGCATTGAAAAGCTCGATCGCTCGCAGTATTCCTTTCAATCATCAATCCATTCATCTGTCGACCCATCAATTCATCCAATTTCGACAAACTCAACGCTTCATCGCCAAACAACCGCACAACTCCACACACACACCAATCACAATGTCTGCCCAGACCACCATCCCTAAGATCCAGCTTACCGCTGAGGAGATTGCCTTCAAGGCCGAGCACGACGCCATTACATCCTACGAGGAGGGTTGGGACAACTGGGATGGCCCTCAGTGGCCCATTGGCACCGTCCAGTGCTCCATCCGTATGTCGACCATTATCTCCACACTATGATCAAGTGACTAACAACGTATCAGAGGCAAACTGGGAAGACCGCTCTGTCCCCCCTACACCCGCTGTTGAGGCCGACGAGCCCCAATTCAAGAACTAGACTTTTCATTGTCTAGATTATGCGATGTTTATGTTGGTCCTTCTTCACGTCTACATGGAAACGCCACCTTGTTGATATTGGCGAACGACATCAACTTTAATACTGTGTTCGGTTTCGGTTGGGACTACTAGACATTTCTGGGTATATTGGCGCACTGGGCATAGAACTTCGGGCAAACCTACGGGACCTACTTTTGAGAAAAGCGAAAAGCTACAATCTATTACATTTTGAACTCCAAGTCTTACTCCTTTTGGCATGTGTTATGAGTGCATGTTTGTTTTGCCTCCATCCTGCCTGTATGCTGCTGCTGCTGTACAGTAGAGAGTATTTTTATGAATGACTCCTGAGTGTGTTTATTTGCGATCGTACTAAACATGTGCGGCTGTTGTGGACGATCTGACCAAGTCATTGAGTTCGACCTTCTGTTTCTGGTTTTTTTTTGCCATATCAAATTTTGAGGCGGTGAGTTGCTGATCTACAGCTATACGAGTCAAAGTGGAGCTTTCGTGGAGTATTGTGGAGTCGGGTTGAGTCCACATCTGCAACAGCTTCCCACCCGCTGCCGCACCGGTACGCTTGACCCACCTCCATTGCTTGTTCTCTGACAGATTTCAGTCACGTGGAGAAGGTCAAACGAGGAGTTGTTGGAATTGAGGTTGTAGTTGGAGATGGACTTGAAATTTGTAAATTCGTCGAGATAAGAACAAAGACCGATTGTAGCCGCGCATAAGCGGCACAGCCAGTCCTGAAACGCCTGTTATCGCTGTTATTCAGCGTATGCCACATACGGCAACCCATTTGCGTAACGCCAGTCATTACATGCAGCAACGTGCCGCGGCTCAAACAGCCGAAGATCCCCGATAGGGCATTCCGAGGACCAAGAGTCGGTTTAAAAAAAAGTTAAGAACAGACCGAGAGGATTTCTATGTACCGCTTCATCGAACGGGAGCTAACTGGCTGTCCAGACAGGCCAACCCGAAATGCTACTTTTCTGAACGCCGGTGAGATGCTCGTGGGGGCCAAGGGAGAAAAGGATCGATACCAAAAAGTGGATGAGAAGCGTGGTACGGTTGGTCTGACAGATTGCCCGCATCTTGTCAAAAGGAAGGACCGAGAGGTCATAGAGGTTACTTTGCTTGGTTGATCTTCATGTCCATGACGTACTGCATCAAACTGCAGTCATCGCACTTGACCAGCGCCTGAAGTGCCTTGACCCGCGCTCTCAACAGAGCATTCTCCTCCGAGAGAGCCTTATTGTCTCTCTCTTGTTGTTTAATATGGGCTGTTGCCGAGGCGAGAATGACAGCCTTGCTGGGTTTTGAGGGTGTTGACAGGTCTTCGATGTCGGCGCCGTCGCACACACGAGCGCTCTGTTGAAGGGATGGAACTACCCTTCGAAGTGAATCGAGCTGGGTGTTGAGGGACTCCCGATACTTGCGCTCTACCTGGTTGTGTGGTAGCCGACGGCGGTTCTTTGGCTTTTCATCATTGGTTGCGGGTACGGAGTCCTGGACCGGTGAATCCTCTGAGATCTCAGCCTTCATCGCTTGCTTTGCTTCGACGACAGGTTCGGTAGCCGCCTTGTAAGAGAACTGGCGCCCTGTGGTTGTTTCACCGGTCGAGGTCTCGCTCTCCGATCGCTTCTTCGGCCGGGGTTGAATCTCGACGATGCCATCTTCAGCTGTGACTTCTTGGGGCTCAGCGAGTAGATTGTTGATGTTGGGCAGATTCTCCTGGTCGGCGAACAGGAAAGGAGCGCAGCCTCCGCCGCATGTTGAAGGGTTAGGGGGCGGCCCATCTTGGTCATGGTTAGGACACAGCGGCGAAGTCCAGCAGGCCGACAGGATGTCTGGCTTGTTCCTGTTTCGCTTGGTAACGGTGTCAGTCGAAGTCCTAGTCCTCTCGACTGCACGCCTAGACGGAGCAGATGTATCCTTGACTCCATTTGGGAAGGTGAGATCCTCTACAAAGCCTGCTTCAAGGTTGTTGGGGAACATGGACTCATAGGCGGGGTTGGGGAAAGTGTTGGCGCGGTGTACTGATTGTCTTCTTAGTGACGCCACCTGCGGTGGCTGACTCGATGCTGTCAACATAGATGCGGGGGCTTGATAAGTCGACATGCTGGCAGCGGCAGTGGTAGGCTCAGGTGAGGACTCTGTTGTTGAGCTACCGCCAGCAGCCATGTTCCCGTAAGGCTGTAGCACTTCCAGGTCGCTTAAGAAGTAGTCGTTCGATATGAACAGAGAGTCGTCGAAGTAAGGATCGGCTGATGTGCCGTTGAGCAAAGAGTCGAGAGCAGTGGCGTCCTCAGGCGTGGACCCTGAAGTCTGCGAGGAGATGGACTTGGGCATATCAGAAGATGGAGGACCAGTTGTAGGTGCTGAAAGATCGGGCCATTGATCGTGCGGTAGGTTGAGACTCTCAGTATTGAGGAATGCGTCCCAATTGAGAGCCATGATGACGGACAGTGGGTAGGTTGTTGCACGAGAGTACTCACGCGTTGATCAGGAGATATTAACGCACGATCCTGCTAACGTGTCCCAGCCAAGCCAACGATACGGCTATAACCCGGATGTAAGCGCCCGACGGAGCAGTGGTCGAGAATATAAGCTCGGTACTTCCCTCGGCCTTCTTTGTTGGGAGTGTAGGAGATCTTGTTCAGAATGGTGATGGGGGAGAGGAGTCAACTTCAAACCCAAGAGTATGGGTTGTTTTTCGTCGACCCGGAAAGAGCCGATGCTTACGAGGATGAGTAACAGACACAAAGTTGCAGAGATTGGCAATTTTTGACGACTCTGGGCGAATTTCACGATGCTGGTAGGAAGGGTGCAATGCAGTACCAGACGCCCTACAGATTCCGAGTCGAGGGTGTGCAGAATTGATTGTTACAGGTGGAGTGAGCGCGTGAATGTGAAAGAACCTTTCAGCTGGCTTGAACGGGTATGTCGGTGCAGCAATGAGGCGCAAGCTGTCGAGCCCACGGTTCTGGGAGCGTCTAGAAAGGATATCAGACCACCAAAGGTGGCGTGACATTTCGCTGAGGACCCACTATTCCCTTTACGAGACTGGCTGCACCCTGGCGGGCGGGGGGCTGTTACGCCATCGCCGCAACAACGTGATCAGGACCAGCATCGGTGCGCGATCAATTCTTCAGTCTTTGCAATGATACATGATGAAATGCCATGTCTAAAATCGGTGTTGTTGGGCTAGCCGGCCTGGTAAGGCTGTAGTCGGCTTGGACCCGGGCCTAGCTGCTGTTCCCGTTAGTGCAAGTTTAGCCTAGCTCTTGGCATACACGTGATTGGTATTCGTGAAAGAAGCTTGTCCAGTTGAACTCACAACTTTGCTTCTGTCAGAATGCGGGTGCTATATATTGGGGCAGTCAAAAGTAAAGATTAAAGGTGGGTCTTCAAGAAGCTACATAGACCAGAGAGGCCAATGGTATGGCAGACTTGAATTCCCCATGTTTTGTACAGCATCTATATCCGTCTGGCTAGAATGCCATGGTGCTGCAGGTGTGCCTAGCGGTTCATCTAATATCAATGCACATTTCCGAACATCCAAGCGTGCAGATCATGCACTTGGTGAAGCTTCTGTCAATGCGAGTATCGGGACGACCCGCACCCCATGTTCCACTAAGTAGACCGAAATGCTGGACGTCGCGCTGTAGCTGCATGCACACGTGGCACTATGGTAAATATGGTTCCTCTCAGGCGAAATGACACCACAGAACATCAACTACAGAGGCTGTCAAGATAGCTGCGTCTTCATAGCTTATATTGTTGGTTGCGAGGGTGGCCTTTTTATCACCGTCTCTTTCTGGCTTAATCGCTTGCTTGCATCCGCAGCTCAGTCCGACTGGCGCAAAAGCAATGCAGATAAGCACCCGGTCTTGCGTGTTTTTTTGATTGTTCCCCACTGTAGAACAGCAGAGCTGAAAGTGTGTTATCTCTGCTTCCAAGACAATTAGACAGCGGTTATGCTGGATTGGTTTCTTCGAGAAAGAGGGTAATTCTTCAAGGCTCGTCTTTCTGGAAACGGCTGGTTGTTGATAAGGATTTTGACAGTCGCAGTTCAGTGGCAGAGGGCCAGAAGCAAGCCACATCGTGCACTCGCAGCATGGCGGGTACAGTCTCAAACAACATGTCCCTGTCGTGTATTAGTCAATATGTCTTGTCGTTCATACTGTACATGCAAAAAAATACACTGGAAGGCCTTATACCATGAAAGCAACAGGCAGCGGTCGCGACCGCTCCATTATTCTACCTCTCATGGGTCTTGCGCCTGGTATGATAGTTCGGTGGCAGAGTGGGCAGAATTCGTTCAGGCGACCAAACCATTCGTCAAGACACTGAGCGTGAAATACGTGCAAACATCGTAGGCCTCTTATCTGCGCATCTTCATTAAACTCATCAAGACAGATGGCACTGCAGGATTGTGTTAAATACAGCCGCTACATTTCCATGTCGAGAAAAAAAAACCTACCAAACTGGATCAGTCGTCATAAGTGAACCAGGGTGCTTCTCCTTCTGCATCGCAAGCCAGTCATAAAAGTGCTGTGTCTTGATTTTGCTCTCAAGCTCTTCTCGCCGCTTCCGCATGCGCTCTTCAGCTTGTGCTGCATCAGCATCGTGGGTGAGCTCTGGTAAAATATACGTTCTATGACGATGTCTGCTCAAACTGTCAGTACAAGTGCCACAGACTGCATTGTTTCAAAGCTCACAGTATGAGTAGCGTCATGAGTAAAATGGCAAAACAAGCAGGCACTATGATGGCAACGATTATAGTGTTGCCATTGGGATTCCGTGTAACATCAGAAGAACTAGCCATCTTGATACGATTGCGTTGCAGGTAGCGCTGAAGGTATTGTGCACTTTAGGGGTAGGTATGTACGCAGATCCTTAGACTTTCGAGGTCGGCAATCTGAGCTTCGTGCATGCGATAGGTGTCGCAACAATCTCAATAGCATGTGCTATTCCGACAGTAAATGTTGTGGTATCTCTGTTGGATGGCTCGAAGATCCTCGACCGCACGATGTGCATATGTCCATGCTCGCATGTCCTGAAGGATTGAAAGGAGGGAACAAAGGTGTTCGACCCTGGAGGCAACATGTTCACATGATACAACATCAAGGCTAGCCGCGTGCAGCTGGATACAACCAAGACGGCTCATTCCGGGCATGACAAGCTTGCCGGGTCTCTCAAGTCGCGCTCCCGTTGGCTAAGCAAAGAGATGTCAAAGTTTCGCGTAGCTGTTCCAAGATTGGTGTTCTTGTGACGCGGGGAAGTGCTGGGATCAATCGCATCATATGCACTCAACTCACCAGAGACTGGCTACTCCTTCATGCCATGCCACGCCACTGACCACAGTTGAAGTGCACGAGTCGCCGTTATCTACTGGAAATAATTGCAAGGCACAGTAATCGTTGTAGGCTGCTGTTGCGTAGGTCCATCACTGCTGTCAACGTGCAATAGGGCAATTTTGCGCTAATCCTTGTTAGTGACGTCGAGCATAGCGGGGATGTTGCGAGCCGTTGGGCTACTGCCCTTCGCTGCCACAACATCTTGGAAACAATAGAGGGATTCGCTTAGTGCTACAAGTTGAATCTATGTGGTTGAGCGTAGTTTCACCAAAGCTCAATGAGTGCCCACTTCGTTATGGCCTTAATTACTCCAAGACGGCAGCTGCTTACAGGGGGACTGGTGTGTGCGTTCTGACATGATCCTGGCATATCCACATATTTACTACTAAACCTGTTGAAATAGATATTCATAACAATCAACGCTGAGACAGAAGGTAGTATCACTTTTTGTTTTGACAAAACAGTTAAATCGTGGTTCGTCCTCCTTTGTCATCAGTCAGGACTTCCTCTCTGTCTTTTCAGCATCCTCGTTACACCCCTCATTAAAGCCAAGCAGACTATCAAAATACACTTACAAAAACTCAACTCCAACTTCACGTCCAGATCTTAAATGTCCCAGCGCGCAACAGTTCGGACTTCATAGTCCCCTTCAGTTGGCACTCAAACATGTCGACAGCTAAGGACCACTCGATACCGAGACGCACCCTGAAGCCCTCGCGATTAACGCGATACCGGAATGTAGCATAACAACTCTTCGCTCAGTGCATATGCTATTCGACCCTAAGAATGGCTGCAGGAGCTTGGGGGATGTTCAACTTGAGTGCATACTTGATAGCATGAGCATCAGCCTCAACCGTCGTAGCAGCATAGAGCTAGCAATAGCAATACTGTGGCAGATTCATATGAGAGGCTACATATAGCTTTACCATATATCGAATGAACTAGTCAATAATCGTGTCACCTCCCCTTCTCGGTCAATGAATATGTTTTCGGAATATTGATTCTAAAAAGGGATAAGGGGCGTTCTCGGACTAAACAAGTTCGAATGCCGATTGGCAAAGGATGGTATCGAGGATTTGGCGAACGGTAGTGTGGCTGTATGAAGTCTCATTCTTCTCTGTCCTGAAGATTGCAGTAAGTACAAGGCAAAGGATGCCTGAATATAGGCTTGCGTGATGCTATACTCAGATGGATTTTTTACGCTGGCGATGGAGCCTTCGAATCTTCAATGCCATAGTAGTTCAGTGATCTTTCCATTCTCCAGATTCAAGCGAATGCTAATTTTACCAAACTCCAGATGGTGGGCCTCACCCATCATGTGTGCTAGTAAGTTAGAAGGTTGGCATGGTTATTCACCATTTCAGTGGATGGACATGCTGAAGTAACAAGCATGCCGATGCGGAACTCCTATGTTCCTGTGGAAAGGACAAGTCTCCTGAACACCTAGTGCACTGCCCGCGCATGCGGCGCTGGTTCACACAATGGCCCGCACGGCCTGCCTGGCCACCCTCTAACACTAAAAAGGGTATCACGTGCCTTCAAGAGCTGCTCAGCAACCCTGAGAACTTTGCGGACTCCCTTTGCCTTGCGAATAGAGCCTGACCTTGAGGCCAGCACCTGCACGCTGCAATACTGACCCCCCTTTACGCAGGTACTGACTTTAGCAGTACCCTGCAATTGGACCCCTTTTTCTTTTACCCTCGCATGGAGGGGACGAAGACAAGATACACTCCTACTAAGAGGTTTCTCACGCAAGATCCGCCTCCGCTCTAGCGCCTGGCGCGTCCCCAATACCCCATGGAAGGTGTTAATGTATGTAAAGGCAACTACCAAATGTACCGGAACGTAATATAATACTACTACTACTACGACATGCTGAAGTATGTGAGCACCCGGAAAATTTCGATCGATTGTGAGGCTGGTCGAACCAAATGTTGAAGACAGCCCATCTGGCAGCTTAGTTGCGATAAACCGATGGAACCAATTTTACTTGAAGCTGCTGAGGCATGAAAGTGATGAATACACACATCCTGCTGAAACGCAAGCTTATTTGGGAATAGCGCGAACTCTTACAATCTCGTCTTCTTAAAATGCTTCAATGCTTGGACGAATCGATAACTGAGCAAACTGCGAGACCCTCCAACTCGGATTATCTGAGAACAAATTCAGTATGTGGGTAAAATCATCGATCTTGGTTGTTCTAACATTCTGAGGTCTTACCAGATGCATTGTGTCAGAGGATAACAATACATTCGCCTTTAAGGCTCTGTGACGCCTTCTCACCATGTTAGAAATCTAAGTGTTGAAGATGTTGATACGGCAAAGGTATCAATGGGTGAATCAACAGGTGTTGCAACGAAAGTGTAGTAGGTGATTCATGATTGTATTCTGCTCGATGCATGGCCATGTTGATATGAGTGGTGGTCATGTGTAGATGACCAGTTAGTGCCGAGATAAGGCAGCTAGCGATATCGGTTATCTACACATAGCCATAGTTATCAGCACGGTGCATGGAAGCTACTACAGAAGGAGGTTCCTGTGATAAGGAACATCGGAGACCACCGTGTGGTACGTCGTGATTCCAACAACATGTAATCCCTTCCATCTGACAGCGACATAGCAACCGTAAGTAGACATCTCAACCGTGACAACTTCCAACAGAAGAAAAGGGCAAGCCAGGTTCACAAGTTGCTTAGGTAACTCTCTCTCGCGTGGACGGCCATGTGTGAATCGCTCTAAACAGTGAACTTCAGTATATCATCTAGCTATAGTACTTATACTGCTATAGTCTGTCATTTTTTCTGTAACTAGCGAGTATAAATTCCATTCGTGTGATTATCATTTATAAACGATCAGATACCAGTCCCTTGCTCTGAACATCTCTATATAAGTTAGTCGAACAGCCGGACTACGAAAGTGCACCTTGAGAACGGAATTTATTCTCTGGCTAGTCTGCCTGTTGTGATTGCCGCTAATATCGGAATATTGAAAACCAAAAACATAAAACCAATGACTGCTTATAGAAGTTTTACTGGAGACCGACTCGTGTTAAGTACCGAAGACTGCAGACAGTATACAGCATGGGTCAAAGCTGCCTTTAAACCCTGGAACGCCTGTGTGCCGCTAAAAGTTGCACGATCTGAATTCGTCTTATATAAACATCTTCTACAATACCTTTTTCAAGGCAATCGCAATGTGTTGTATTCTTTTAACCTGTGTCCTTATCAGATATCCAGCAAAATCTAAAAGGCAAGCGACGTCTGCGAGGGACCCACCTCAATACGAGTCAGTTTGCGCATTTCTTTCTCACTTTCCCAGTGTCGGTATACCGTATCGGGTCCTACTTGAATAGGTCCGGGAGGTAGTGTGACCTGCACCTTGCTGGAGGAGCGTGTCGCGGATTGAGGAAGGTGGGTGGGAATGAAGAGATGGCTGCGATCACGGTCACCAACATGTATCGACTTATGCAAGGATCACGATCACAATCGTGTATCCGGAAGAGGGATGATAATGGTTCTCTATCACTGCTCCCGCGTGGTACGGGCTAGCATCAACGTCTGGTTGTGCTAGCTAGTATACCGGTGTAGGTTAATCAGTTCTTGAGGTTTTGTTCTATTGATGTTGGTTGTGGCTATCTACTTATACGTCGCTCGCATCGAACCGCGCTATGCCCAATGCGGCCACAAAGTGACCTGTCGTTTCGTACTGTTATCACAGTACGATCTGCAGTAGTCTCCGGTGAGAGATGCCACGTATCTTCCATCGAAGAAAGCACACGTCGATCTCTCCGTTTCTTGTCCGGATGTACTCACACCCAGATCTATTCCTAATACCATTTATTCTGCAGAAGCTTGTTTGGGCAAGGCCCCAACAAACCTCATATAAGCGATGTGAGCAGCCAAAAAACTGGTGTTTCTAATGGTAAATGGTCTGCGTTAAAATGCGGGAAAAGAAACGCTAACTGTTCGTTTGAAGAAGCTGAAGCCACCAGGAAGGTTGGTATCCACGGTAGCAAAGCCAGCCTCTACAAGAAGCCCCAGTAATGAGACACTGGATGGATCAATATTGGTTGGAGTGGTGGTAATCATCATTATGTTAGTACTGTCGCTAGTAGTATTTATATGTTGTCGGAGACGTCGACAACGAATACAGAGAGAAGCAACAACCAATAGTCATAGATCTGAGAGAAACGAAACGTCTGGAAGAGCAATTCAAGCTCCATAGATTCAATGTATCTTTTGTAGACAAATTCTACTTACAATTGAAACAGTAGTAGAGCCAAGAGGCTGTGAGTTGGATGCTATCTTCTTCCCTTGCTATGCCACCGAAAGCGACAGGCATCAGTATGCCAAAGCTGTCAGTTCGCTAATGTATCTAATGATGGGAACTCGGCCAGATCTGGCTTATTCAGTATCCTGTTTGAGTAGATTTATGGCAAACCCGACCAGCCAACACACTACAGCGATCAAAAGGGTACTGCGATACTTGAAAGGCTCACGAAACCTCGAACTCACATACAGGGGAGAGTTGAGTAGTCTGGTAGGGTACAACGACGCGGACTGGGGAGCCGATCAGGAAACAAGAAGGTCAACCTCCGGCTATGTCTTTAGTCTTGGAAGCGCACCCATTAGCTGGTCTTCCAAGAGACAGCCAACAGTAGCGCTTTCATCATGTGAAGCAGAGTACATGGGAAAAACTCAAGCCACCAAAGAAGCAATATGGTTGCGACGGCTTCTGGGGGAGCTCCTTAGCCACAGGGAGAAACCGACAGCCACCATTATCTTTGGTGATAACCAAGGTGCTATTGCACTAGCACGCAATCCCCAGTTCCATGCTAGGACTAAGCACATCGCGATCCAGCACCACTTCGTTCGAGAAGCACAAGCCAGCGGCGAAGTTGACATCCAGTATACCCCTACTGAAGAACGGATAGCTGACGGACTCACAAAAGCCCTACCAAAAGAAGCTTTTCTGAGATTTCGAAGCTTAGTTGGATTGGAAATGCCTTGATGCACTATTAATGTACAGAAGGGATATAATCACTACCAAATGAAAGAGGAGGTCAGTGTACGACTGTCCCTGGAGATGGAACAAGATTGGGATTCCTAAACCTCTATCTGCTCGTCAGGCGATGAGAGGTAAATTCTTGGTACTCTTTCCCTATTTTCCCAAAAATCGGGGTTTTTTAGGTTTTAATGAGGCCGGAATTTTAGATTCTGACTTGAAGGCTCGAAGGGGAGTGCTGAAATCATGTGACAGTGTCATGTGACTGTCGAGCACATATACATGTCTTCCATGATTCTAGTCGAGCAATCAATCAACATCAATAGAACGAACCTCAAGAACTGATTATCCTACACCGGTATACTAGCTAGCACAACCAGACGTTGATGCTAGCCCGTACCACGTGGGAGCAGTGACAGAGAACCATTATCATTCCTCTCCCGGATACACGATTGTGATCGTGATCTTTGCAAAAGTCGATACACGGTTGTGACCGTGATCGCTGCCCTCTCTTCCTTTCCACCTTCCTCCATCAAGGTGCAGGTCACATTACCTCCCGGACCTATCCAAGTAGGACCCGAGACCGTATACCGACAACAAGATTGCCCACCGTAAGGCTTCCTGTTCGCTCAATCCTATTTGAACTTATTGTGAAGCTGCATCTTCGCTCAACTTGAACAAAAATTTACTGATTTACAACAAGAATGTTAGTCAAAATTGAGGATAACTACTTCGCATACAACCATAGGACGTTGAAAACAAGGCCCCCCGTTCGCTCAGCCCTATTTAGGCAACGTACCGGCGGATTAGTAGTTAGGTGGGTGACTACTAGCGAATACCCGCTGTTGTATGTTCTTATTTTTTGCTTCTCGGTCTGCAGAAGGGTCTCTGGACTTGTGATTCCAGTTTTCCCAAGAGTTCGGCTGTTCCATTTACAGGGCTCTCAATTGTAGGTGGGCGGATAGCGCGAGCGGCATTGCGCTGTCGTATCTTATCTGTCGCCCAACCGCCTATGCTTGCTCTGATCGAGTGCAACCTCTTTCACACATGCCTTTGCGCATGCCGTACAGTGTAAGTATTTCAATTGCATATCTGATACCATTGCGAAATTATAAAGAGCAACAACGGCGGAGCTCATGGAGCCATTGCTGCTGCACGCTCGGGGCGCCGTCTAGGTATGTCTCGAGGCTGAATAATTCGCGTGAATCTCTCAGTATAGAAGGTATTCACATCTCCAAAGTGATAGTTCCGTGTCATTGGAAGAGTACGGCAAGACCCTGATGTTATGTCACTCTAAGGTCACATGATCCATAGTCCACTCATCATATGTAGACTCACTCCCATCCGGCTCAGTCGGAGACAATCAATCATTTGTGCACAATTCTCAATTACAAATTCTATTTACATGTTATGTTGAGAAAGTTCGCGCTAAGTTGAGTTTAGTCAATACTTTTTCCATTAACAATGTTAGAACAAAAAGTGATACCACTATCTGTCCCAGCGTTGATTGGTATAAATACTCTCTCAACAAACAATAGGGTTTGAGACAAGTCTCATCAGCCAGCTCCAAGAATTGCTTCATCTACGGAGAAACTTCTGAGTCTTTCTCTTTCTCCAAGACCTTCCTGGCACTCTCGAGTATGAGTTTCATCTCAGAATATAGCTCTCTACCTGGATTCATCCACTTCCTACCATTTGGAAAAACCGCTCGTCGCAATCTATCAACACAATCTATCAAAGGTTGATAATACCCGGTGAAGTTCTCCTGAACAGTATTTTGGAACACAGTGTCATCCAATACTGTCCCTATTTTCAACTTTGCAATCTCTTTTGTATCCGCATAATTCCATTTTTCGAACTCCGGAACGACCCTTGCTTGCTGTCAGTCGTAATGAATGCATGTCCAGAAGAGCACCCAAAAGAATGACTCAAGGTCATGCATAAGCGAGTGCTGTTCGTTGGCGTAAAGTATCCCAATAGCCGTGAAAGCTAAAGTACCAGTTTTCCCGCGCGCCCCTGAAGAATTTAGTCGCTGCTTCTTGATCGCAAGGTCAAGGTCTATTAAGAACGCAGGCCAGGAGGGGTTTTTGGCATCCTCGTTCATCATGAGGTTGTTCAGTGATATGTCGCACTGAAGCATTTTCGCTTTTGTATGTAACAATTCATATCCGTCAATACAATGCTCGAATGCAGCAAATAGCCTGACTGGAGAGCTTGCTTTGTAGATAGCTTTCCCATAGTCGCTGACGACGACACGACGGTGGACCCGGTTCGCAACGGTTGGTTTTGTGGAGGAACTCGAGCAAGTATGCTTGCTAGGCGGCAAAGCTGCGTCTGTACATTTCGAAGATCGCTTCCGTCCAACGTTGGAGCTGCTTCCGTCTTGGAGCGAGGCTCGTCGTTTGGTTATACTCCGCAGTGGCGTCTCATCTTCTGGCTCGTAGTTCGTTTTCTTCGTTACATCTAGACCTTTTCGTATATTTTTGAGAACATCGTCATCTCGACCGCCTACACGGACCGTCTCATGGTGGAAATACCTTGCAACGTTCACTACCCCCATCTATTTCGCCTCGCATAGCAGTTTGCCTTCCTCTTCGCGCTCTGGGTACTGCCATGAATCCTTGACAACAAGCGGCGGATTAAATTGATTGTTGGCAATTTAATGTGTAAGAATAGATGTTCATATGATGCATTGACGAGTATTCGGGAATACCATTGTGAGTAAGCCAATCACTGCCAGTGTCTACCGCGAGCTCGAAAGCACAAATTTCATTTGCACAGACCTACACTTGAGCTTGCATCTTTTCTTCGTGCTGAAAGACATAGTCTATGGGCATCTTTGAAGATATAGCAGCAGTAGTTGTGGGTGTACATGTGCACCTCGTCGAATCTTTTCAGCAAACGGAGGGCAGCGCGACGTAGGACATTTGCAAAATCTGACCTTGGCAACGAGAAACAAGCCTGCTAATGCGTCGAAGCCGAAATGGTTCGTGTTGAAATGAATACATAGAATATAATGGGATGGAAGTAATGTAGTCAAACCGTAGCAGGGTATTGTAGCTATGCGATATCAAAATGATGTGTGGTATTGGTGATTGTGGAATGTAACACTCATCCAGCAGATATTACTCCACTCAAGGCCCTATCCAGCACTTGTTTGATCTGCGGAAAGAACACATCCGCACCCCAAGAGAGGATGATAGCCAACACCGCCACAAACTCATTAGCATGACGATCTAGTGTGGTCCTCCAGACCCCCAAGCAAGACATGTGCTGCTTGGGAATATCCCCCTCATCCGTTGTCTGAAAGTGTACCCATAGTTCATGTATAGCGCCCCCAGTCGTGCAGCTAAAGACAATGCGTGGTGCATTGTTTTCAGGGTCCTGGGCTGCTAGAGACGCCAGCAGTCTTATTGCACACGCTCCTCCTCCGGCGGCTTGGTTCTGTGCCCCTATGAGGTTGCCATTTGTTGTCAAACCCTTCGCCTCAATGATGAAGAATGGAAAGCGCATGTCACCTTGTGTGGCATGAGGGTCGCTGAGAACCACGTTGCGGGCTTGCCAGTGATCAAGTAGACCTGCATGGATGCGACTGAAGGCCTCTCAAGATATTCCAACAGTGATGTCTGGCCTCGGCGTTGCGATTGTACTATCTAGGTCGCCAGTGGACGACAGATCGCTAGGCTCGATGGACACAGGTGGGGAGGTGAGATTGAAGGTGCTGCTGCCAGGTCGCAAACGTATGATATTGGAATCGGATGAATCGTGTACTGGCTCCGCGAATATGCGTTCTTGTGGCTTGGTCGCTACAGAGTTTGCCGATAATGGTGGCCAGGGCAAGGAGAGTACGGGGGATGGATCAGGTGGTTTGAGCGAAACGAGCCAGAGCTTGTCGCTGCAGTTAGCACTGAGGGCGCCGCGCCAGGGCTGGATCCTGGCGAGCTTTTCCACCACGTCACCGTAGAGATGTGCCCGATATTCCGGTTCAGAACCAGTTTTCCTCGCCAGTTCGCGGCACTCGTCTCGGTACACAGCTGCGATATGGTTGACCTCAACTGCCAGTCTCCTCGCTCGATCCTTACTTCCATTGTCTCCGTCAACACCTGCAGCGTGCGTGTCGATGATGAGGGGTGGAGCAGGTTTCGTAGGATCGAAAATATCACGCAGTCCTCTGGGGAGGAGCGCTTCAATATCGGGAGGAAGATCATGCACGACATCCACAAGGATGTTTGCGGGCTTCAGCACGGTATTGCGATACTGAGGGCTTTTCTTAGTTGGACTGCAGGAGCGCGAGCGTCTCTGCGTCTTCAAGTCGCGTAGTCTCGAGCTGTCCGACATGGTATCGAGCAGCTGGGCATCGTCCGAGGGAGAAGAAATCCAGGTTTCGTTGTAAGTACAACTCACTGGGACTTCCTCGATCCAGGCAATGATGGACTTTGCATTCTCTGTCCAAGCTATGTCCGCTTGTAGGTGCGTATTGGAGGGCTGAGCAAGGTCGAGGGTGGGCGAGAGCGAAGGCGAGAGTAAATGTGGGCTAAATGTGGAAGTTGACCTTTGGCACTTGCTGCGGTGACCAATATCAGGGAACGACCCATACGACAAGGCGCGACGTTTACGTGCCGTGCAGGCAGCTTTGCACCCTGCGTACCTCATAATTTTACATGTCGAAAGCAGATTGACGGTGATAGTGCAAAAGCGGTAAATGAGGTGAAGGCAGTAACGAAGGTCGGCGCAGTGTGTGATTGTTTTACGGTTGTTGGGTCAACCATGACGCGCCGTTTCTTTGTCGGAAATATCGTGTCCGTGTACCGGTACCGTGTCTGTTACAGGTGACGATTATAGGTGTTCTCGAAAGACCGGTCCGACCCTGTGACATGCTGCGCGTTTCCACGCACGAACATGTTCGTATGGCAAATCGAAATTCCTCAGGGTTAAGTGCAAATTACAGCAATACAGCGTATCTCTGAGATTTTGAGTTCCTCGCAATTGCCTATCGTAGTAAAGATTTGATGTTGTAGCTGTCGCGATGACTTGCCCTGTTGACCAGAATGACCGCAAATCGGCTCCTCGACAATTACAAGCAGTTTTCCATCTTGGCAATAATAACGCTACGGTAAGTCACGGGGTCGGGGCTGGTCTTTCGAGAACAACCCATAACTACCATCGGTCGGAAATCAAAACTCCAAAACACCAAAACCTCAGATAGAACTCACAACCACAGTTTCACATCATATTGCTTTGGAATACAATGGTACTATGTATAAATCTGGCATCTTGTTTTGAAAATCTTGTGACATCCTTTGCGTGAGATAAGTAGCGCTGCGCAGGCGTGCACCTTGTTACTAAGCCTGTCATGTGATGGTATGAATAAGAGCTGAGATGCTAGACACAATGTATGCCTCTCCTCATCTTTTGCACATCTGTGATATACACACCCAGCCGAGACAAGACGATCTGCGAGATATCCAATCTAGCCACAAATGACATGCCGCATTGTTATTACAGTCCAATTCATAGTGTGATATCAACATACATATTACAGCCACAAGGAATTAGTCTGTTCGCCGAACGCACGAGCCACCCCACCAACATCTGCCTTCCAACTTTACACCTACCCTAGCACCATGAATAATG
>JALRMI010000138.1:0-65928 GCA_026120165.1 Leptosphaerulina australis
TGCTTTTGTGTTATCGCGCCCTCCATACTGCTCTCTATTTAGTGCAGCGTGGTGAGTTCAATAGTTTTCTGTGTTCCGGTTCGATTGGTATGCCTCTTGAGCAATTTAGACGATTTCCATAGAATGGTGTTCTTTGATGACTCGATTTATCTATAGTGTAAAGAAACTGAATTACAGCTAGAAAGAAAAGGCGGGTCTTAACTGTTTCGGTGTCCCAATTCGTGCGAGTCAGAGAAGCACAGATTGGAAAGATCATTGGAATATTCACTCATGTTAGAGGCAAGAAACGCCGCTTCTTTGCAGTCCTGCTTCTAGCGAACGGTGTATTCAGACACCGTGGGATTATTGAGAATGCGCAAAGTCCAGACACCACTGCAGTGTATAACAACCTCGACCTTCTCATGGAAGGGCCCCACGTGGAGGCGGCGATACGTGTGAGAGCACTGTACAGTTTTTCCCCCTTCATTGCGGCGATGTTGCAATGTTCCTTCCACTGTAGTTTTGGATCCACCCATACTCCGAGGATTCTGATCGACTTTTTGCACAGTTCGGCTTTCTGTTTATATACATGACTATGTGACGTAAAAAGAGAGCGATAAAAGACGTGCACGTGGTGGCTGTGAAGGTAGTAGAAGATGCTTGAATGTCGAGGCAAGGATAACCGGTCCGAATATGGAGTCAGTCTCGTTTTGGCAACAGAAGATAGGTAAGCAACTTCTAGCTCACTACGTAGATTAGGCACGTATCATGCAACATATATATAAATAAATAATTTGGAATTTTAAGTGCGACCGAGCGCTATGTTAGCGTGCTGACACTATAGAAACTATATTACTGTTTTAAGGGCAAACGGAGCTGCAGGTTACGCCTACAGCTTAAAAACTTCCTTAGTCTATCTTTTAGCCTCCTCTGACCACTTCTCTTACCCCTTCTTGGCACCGTTACGCAGGCCAGCCTTGGGCTGTTTACTACGGAACATCAGTCAACAACTCCTTGCCCTGCCCGCTTACAGCGCCACACCTTGTCTGTGCTACCTTGATGTTCAGGCTGCGGAGGAGTATTGTAACATATATATTAGCTAAAACTAGGTGGTAATAGAATATGTGAAACGCTACCCAGTCAGAAATCAGCTATTTCTTTTAGTGTATACTTCTGGTCTCGAGAATGAGTCGGCTTCTCTTTAATTCTGGGTATATCGTCGGTGAGCCTAATCTTCTCTGCTAGTACTCGGTGCTCCTCTGCATAGCCTCGGTATGTTAATAAGGCCCGGTCACGTATTGTTTGAACGTCACTGTGTGCATGCCACCATATTGTTGAACGATTGTACCATCGGCCTTGCGGGTTCTGGGCTATGCATCTGCTGCATCGACACAGCTGCCTTTTATCGGGTGGAGGCCTTGATCGTATTGTTTGGGGTGGCATGTTAGTGGAAAAAGGCCGTCAAGTAGCGAGGAGGTTTCGACTGATATGTGAAGGGGAGAGGCTTTGCTCGAGTTGAGGCTCCTGCTATATGTGTTGTAGTGAAGTGAAGACGTGGTTCTGGCGAATCAGACAGCTTTTATTTACTCTGTGCTCTCCACGCCATACTGCAATAATGTACACTACCCCTCACCATTGCAGTGACTCATCAGACTTGGCGCAAGTAAAGAAAATTCTCAGCTTAAACGTTGATAGTATACCACCATTACACCGTCGCTCAGTACATGTCACACTCTGCACTCGTGTTGCCGAAATGTTTACTCAAGCCAAACTTTCCTCAGAAGAAGTTGACGACATCCGTAGAAAAGTCAGCCTACGCAAACATAAAGTCATTCCTAAGCAAAGGACGTGCGAATACAAAGATATCAACCGTACAACTATGGAGGATATCATACATCACCTCAAATATTTCATATTCCCCGAAGATGCTATTCGAGACGCTGATAGTTGGCTAGGCCTACAATCAACAATTCGAAACATTTTAACAAGTCTTATCAGATGTGGTGTTGATCGTGGAAACGCTCCTACATGGACAACTTGCACGCACAAGCAGAAGGCGCGGACGTTGCATGGGTTGGGAAAACGGCATCCATGGATGAAGCAGTTCAAAGGCCAATGGGTTACTATCGTTTTGATGGGGAAGCATGTGTCTTCAAAGTCCCGAGACATGCATGAGGCACTAAAGAGAAGATGTACAGCAACGGGCACATCATCCGTTATTTCGGGGGCAACGACAGGCTTCTCATCTATCGTCAAGTCAGAATCGATCTCCGCACGTAGCGTTAGTAGGTCGACCGACGAAGAATATAAGGAATACGGTGAATAAAAAGTTTTTCGTGCCAATGACGAGAGTGACGCCGAAGATAATACATATAGGGATGATGGTATTGAGCCGGAAGAGGAAGAGGAAGAGAATGGCGACCAGCCTCTGATACCAAGCTTGCTTTTAAAGACATCGCCTGCAGGATTTGTGGACCATCGAGCCAATTACTCTGAGGATATGTGTTAAATCCTATCCGAAGCATCCACTATCACTTTTGGCAAAATGACCAATCAATTTATGTCCAACCAGAGGCTTCAGACTCTAGTAGTACAGAATAGAACACTTCAAACCGCCGTCAGTAGGAGTACCTCTACTCACTACGAATCAAATATACGACTATTAATCAGGACATAGGTCGAAAATTGATAAAACTGGAAATATTGATTAATGTTGGTAGTACTGTTTCTCCTAACCTCAGAATATCTAAGGAGCAAAACAACCAGCCAACCTCGAGAGGCTTCGGAATCGGTCTCGGCACCTCCACGTGGTGAATCCTGGGAACCTGACTCTTTGAGACCTCGGAGCCAGCGCAGAGACGTCGTGTTGACGGTAGAGATGACCAACACTGCCTGTGGTGGACAGCGCAGTGTTTTCACCGCAACACCACGACATGCATTACAACAGGAATCTCTTGACACTTACTATTTAAACACAGCGGCATCGCCATGCCGAATTCGAAAAACGATTCTGCTCACCCGGAGCTATTACCGATTCGCCGGATCACCGGCTCTTCACCGCACCTCAACGCCTGGAACAGCACGCAGTTCCAATCATACCGACCGTCAGTAAGGCCTTACAATATCAAACTTTTGGAGGAAAGAAATGAGGACTGGGCTGGCACATTCTTCATATCACACTTGCCTCTGCCATTTGCTTTGCTTGCTCTGGTTGAACTGCATCGGCCCTTGGGTCTCAACCCACATTATCCCTTGTGCTAGTATAAAAAACACTATCATTTGAAACATTCACCCTTATTATCAGAGATTCAATTTGCGTTTCTCGCCTTCAATAGTTTAGGACTGAGATAGGACGTTAAATATAAAACCAACCGAACCAACCAACTACCCAATCTCAAGTACTAACAGCAATGGCGAGCTGGCCGAAGAGAATACGTCCTTTCTGCGGTCAGTCAAAGACAGAGGTACACCTATACCAATTTGAAGTGCAGGCCGAAACGTGAGTGCAAACATTCGGGGAAAAAAAGAGTGAGAACGGTGATTGTGAGTATATCCAGAAAAGGAAAGGTCGATGTGTAATTCTTCGAAGGAAGATACACGGCATCGACCACCCGAGATGACTGCAGGTTGTACTGTGATAACAGTAAGGAACGACAGGTCGCTTCGTGACTGCACTGGGCACGGCTCGATTCGAAGCCAGTATAAATAGATAGCTATAACAAACATCAATGAGAGGAACATCAAGAACTGAATAACCTACACCGGCACACTAGCTAGCATAACCAGACGTTGATGCTAGCCCGTACCACGTGGGAGCAGTGACGGAGAACCACCACCATCACCTTTTCAGATACACGTTTGCAACCGCGATCGTTGTCCTCATCCTCTTCCAAAAGCTCTCTCCAAATCTAGGGCACTCTATTCGATAAGGTGCAGGTCACAATACCTCCCGGACCTACCCAAATAGGGAACGAGAGGGTATACCGACAGTGATATTGAGAAATAAAAAGAGGAATTAAGGAAGGTCATGAGTGCAAGGAAGGCGACAAACGCCAGATTCAAGGCTACAAGCATGGCTTCAAAATCCATCCTTGAAGCAAAATTTGCAAATGTGTCTCAACCTTGAGTAGCATATAAAATGTTGCGGTATACCAAACTGTTTACACTTAGGGTGACGGCTGTATGTGTCGGTATACCGTCTCGGGTCCTACTTGGATAGGTCCGGGAGGTAATGTGACTTGTGTGACCTGCACCTTGATGAAGGAGGGGGGAAGGAAAAGATGGCAGCGATCACGGTCACAACCGTGTATCGACTTATGCAAGGATCACGATCACAATTGTGTGTCCGGAAGAGTAATGATAGTGGTTCTCTGTCACTGCTCCCACGTGGTACGGGCTAGCATCAACGTCTGGTTGTGCTAGCTAGTATACCGGTGTAGGTTAATCAGTTCATGAGATTCGTCTTTTTATTATTGTTGCAAAGCTGTCTGAGTATATACAGTGTCCATAGATTGGACATGCGGGAACATATTGCCAAAAGTGGCAATATGTTGCGGCGCTAGGTAGTCTCAGATAAGAGACATCACATGATTCCCCTCTCTCTTGTCCGAATATACTAACAGTATGATAAGGCCCACAATCGTCACCATTGGAGGCCAGAAGTACGTTAACAAGAAGGTTGATACCGAAAAGTTTTAAAAAAAAATCATTCTCTGTGCCGTGATACGCTTGAATAAGTGAAAGCGCAGTTTACGAACTCATCATCAACATCTCAGCAAATACTCGCCAGTAACATAGCAAGCAGATCATTGGTACTGTAGTGAACAAAGTTTTTATGTTTCTCTACCGTACCATCCTATGTAAAGCATCCAAGCGTATCAACACAATGCCTATAAGGCTATGGTTAATAAGTGGAGATCTGGCCGCTGCCTCGAAAGATAGTGGTAAGAGTTTGAATGAAAATGGAAGTATACTATGGTTTGGACTTCTGCTTTGAAGTGGCTACTAGTCTAGATACATTCGATCACTAAGTACTGCATTCGGGATTCACTGTGAGCATCTATGATTGATTTGACCATATTTGCCTCCTCATAAACTACCAAAATTGCTTTTGGCAGCTATTTTCCCCTACAAACGGAGGTGATTGACTGGTTTTTACTATAGCCCCATCCATGTTGATACGGCAAAGGTATCAAAAGGGGGTGAATCAACAGTTGTTACAACGAAAGTACAGTAGAGGATTGATTGATTGATTGTCTATCTACCGTTGGCTCGTCGTTCCTTTATGAGAGACGACAAGTGATCTCATCTACCCCAACGTATGTGCCGCTCATCCGTGTATCAAGGGGCATTGGGCATCATTGCACGAAGTAATATCGGACATTGCTCCGATATACTTCTGATGTCGATCCTCATCTCTGACAACATCACAAGCATGACAACTTCCAACAATCCAAGTGGAGCGGATTTTCTATGTCCAAATTGAAAGTAGCTGCCCGGGGCGGGAAAATCTATGCCGACTGTGACCGTAGGGATATATATTAAGCTCTTTACCCATGCCCTACTAATCTTAGCACCGCCAGCTATGATTGAGGCCTGTGACTGAACAGTAGTTCTCAAAGACGGTATTTCCTTCTTATTTTGATCATCAACCCATGGAATTGATTCTTCTTCTTATTCAAGGGTGAGCTTTTACTACTAGACTGCCTTCATAGCGCGGAGCTCGGTTATGCCTTTATGTCTTCGCCTCAACGTTGAGGCAACAACATCGTGCTTCAGAGCTATGTTTTTGTAGGTAAAAGGTTCGCTTGTATCTAAGGATTTGATATCTGCAAGTGCAGCTTCAATTGCAGCCATATTCGTGGAGATATGTGGGATGCGGGGAAGGGTAGGTTTCGGTGTTCGGAGGCATTACATGAAGATTTCCATACAGAGGTTATAGATCTATTAGTTCTCTAGAACCTTAGTATTTAAGGTTTTTTGCTAGGACCTTTGGGGGTGGATGTAATCCTCAAACTGGATGTTTTTCCCGGTAAATCGTGTACGATTTACTAACAAACTAGATCTAGCGTCACTTTATCGCACTAAGTCACGGGTGTAGCCAGCCTTTGGCAAACAATAATAATCCGTCCGTAAACCTGCAATCTTGTTGAGACAAAAAGTGATAACGTACCCCATGGGCGAGCGCCGCACTTTTGCCAAGACCACACCAAAGATATTCTCCCTCTACAATCTCCCAACACAACAACATGAAAAGGGTTCCAAATGAGTCGCAAATACAGCTTGCACTTCAGGCTACACAGAAAGATCAAAATCTCTCCATACGACGTGCTGCAGATATTTACAAGGTGGCTGAAAGAACGCTAAGAAGACGACGCGACAAAACTCCTTCTCGACGCGATTGCACGCCCAATTCAATGGAACTCACAAAGACCGAGGAAGAGGTGATTGTTCAGCATATATTGAAGCTGAATGGGCGAGGATATCCGCCCCGGCTGTCTGATGTGGAGGTTGTGGCCAATTCTTCGCTCGCTGAGCGCCGCCAGTCCCCTGTTGGCAAGAATTGGGCTAGCACGTTCGTCAAGCGTCGACCAGAGCTCAAAGTCAAGTTGAATCGAAAGTACGACTATAGAAGAGACAAATGCGTTGATCCTGCGGTTATACAGAGCTGATTTCGTCTTGTGGAAAACACCAAAGCCAAGTATGGCATCCTGGATGAAGACACCTACAATTTTGACGAGTCTGGCTTCATGATGGGCGCTATATCAACAGGGGCTGTTGTCACAGGCTCTGAGAATAGAGGAAGACCAAAGGCATTGCAACAGGGTGATCGAGAGTGGATAAGTATCATCCAGGGCATCAACGCGAAGGGGTGGGCAATCCCGCCCTTCATTATTCTCTCCGGTAAAAACCACCTCTTACCTTGATACAAAGAGCCAGGTATACCCAGAAACTGGTCTATCGAAGTATCTGCAACTGGCTGGACGAACAACGAGCTTGGTCTTAAGTGGCTAAAGCACTTTCATGAGCATACAAAGAGACGCACTGTGGGTACCTATCGGCTGCTCATTTTAGACGGTCATCAAAGCCATAACTCAACCGAATTTCATCGGTACTGCGAGAAGCACAAAATTATTGCCCTTTGCATGCCTCCTCACTCATCTCATATACTGCAGCCACTTGATGTGGGTTGTTTTGCCCCTATGAAGAAGAGTTATGGTCGCGAAGTCGAGGACCTGATGCGCAACAAGGTCGCACACATCACCAAACTTGAGTTCTTTTCGTGCTTCAAAGCTGCATTTGACGCTTCAATTACGAAGAGTAACATCTTGGGAGGATTCAGAGGCGCTGGCTTGATTCCATTTGACCCAGAGGCAGTGATTTCAAAGCTTGAAGTACGGTTCCGTACGCCAACACCACTCCCTGAAGACAACAGTCCGTGGGAGCCTAGAACACCAAGCAATACCCTAGAATTTGGATATCAATCGAATCTGATTCGAGAAAAGATTCAAATACATGCTGACAGCTCGCCGAATTTGGTGGTTGATGCCCTCGATCAGCCCACCAAAGGCGCAGAGATGATGACGCATTCACTGGTCTTGATCCGCAAAAAGGTCGCTGAGCTTCAAGCAGCAATGAGGCAGCCACACGTCGTAGACCATACAAAAGAAAGCGGATTAAGCGAGAAGTGTCCTTAAAATATGGCGAAGGAGTACGATTAGCTACTCAAAAAGAGTCCAACGCTCGTAGTGGTGGAAAGAAGGCAAAGGAGAGGACGCGCATGAATGATAGTACTCAGTCTTCAAGACGCTGTGGAAGCTGTGGTGAGGCTGGGCACAATGCGCGAACTTGTAGAAAAGGTGCAGAAATAATTATAGATTAAATTTAGGCATCCTTTAGCACTGTGCAATACTGTGGTATACGGTGGTGTTGCAAAGTAGTTGTACTTTTGGTGTGGTCTTGGCAAAAGTGCGGCGCTCGCCCGTGGGGTACGTTACCACACTCTGTATAAATACCTTCTCAACAAATCTATTGTATGGATGAAAGTTTTTCTTGGCACTCGGCAGCTACCGTTCCCCCTCCAAACCAAACCGACGAATACGCGTGAAATTTCAAGTAATATCTTCGGACAATTTCTTATACATCGTGTTTAATATCACTGACTTTATGCCTTTAAGATGCCTTGAGAAACACGCACACAGCGGGTTACTGCTAAAGCGGCAGCGGAGACCGTCAAAAACACCTATTACCGACAGTAGCTCGTGCCGTCAATGGAAAGACAAGGAAACGATCTATCGTAAAATCGTACTGCAATCACCGTGCAACAAAGCTTCGGTGCGGATTATGAAGTAACAGGTGGGATGGTTACTTCTTTTGAGCAAGGCGGAGCCATTTGTGCGGCACACTGGAAATGATCAGTCTTGCAATTAAAAAAAGCATATTCCATTAGAGACAAATGTCTTGGAATGAGGAGCTAAGAAGTCCTTCCTCATTTGAAGGATTCTGTACGCGCTTTCCTAAGCCTCCTTGCTTAATTGCAATATTTGAATTGTTGACCGAACGCCTGATGCCTGGATATCTTCCGACCCTTTCACTTTACTTGTGTCCGAAGACACTCAATAAAATAGCTATATTTACTAATAGAGTGACCTCCGCTTCAGCTTGTTACTGTAAAGTGTCAGTTACTTGTCTCAATTGTCGAAAGGGTTGGCTCAACTTACGCAGTGGTGCCCCAACTCAACCTCTTCAACATCCCCTTCTCCCCCTCACTGATAGCTCCAACTCCGGAATCATGTTTTACCTGCTTCACCTGTCTCTTGGTTGCACCAGCTGACGAGGCTGCAGCAGTTTGGGCTCTAGCGTTTTGCAGCCTCAGATCTTCATTGCTATTGATAGCGAATGCTGTAGGGCTTGTATAGTATCTCGGCTGCGAACTTCTTCTTGGATTCGATGGTCTCCCACTATTTAGATGAGAAGAATTCTGGCCGTTTGCAAGCGTAGCGGTCTGAGCACTTGTCATTGTCGCTGTCCGCGGCCTGCTCAAGTGCTGCTCGTCGAGCTCCCTCCTGCTGGGAAAGCGACGAGGCATCGAGGCAGTTGGGGCTGTGCTTGTTCGTGGACGGGTGGTTGGATTTTGAGGGCCTGAGATGGTCTGTGGGATGAGGCGAGGTGCTGGACCATCATCCTTCTTGGGCACTGGCGGGTGGGATCGGAGAGAAGCTGCACGTTCGCGCATAGGCGCAGTGGGAGACTTCAGAGTTGGGGCATTGACTGTCGAAGTAGAGGTGTTGCCCCATTGGGGCTCAGAAATTGTTGGGCTGCGCAGCACAGCTTCAATGCTAGTCTCCTTCTTCACGATACGCTTCACTATGTCTCGTAATCCAAGACCGCTCTTTTTCTTCACATGTCGTGCGTCTGCTGGCAAATCGGTGTCTGAATGTATACTTTGTCGTTGTGTGTCACTCTGCTTTCTGACATGACGCCGAGTTATATCCCTATCTTGGACGCTTCCCAAGATAGGGCTACTCAGTATAGGCACAACAGGCGGAGCGGGGGCGTCTTCTGAGGAGGTCAGCCGTGGCGGCGGGCTATTTTCATTGATGAGTGTCGCACCACTTGTTCTTGCTGAGGTATATTCAGCGGAGGATACTCGGTGTTTGGCGCGTTGCGCAGCAAGCCGCTCGTGGTCTTGCATGAGGCGTTCTTTTGCGAGTTCGAGATCTACAACGGACTGTTTCAATTGCTCAACCTCCTCACGGACACTCTCGCTTTTCCGAAGAGCACCCTCCATATCTCGACGCAGTATCTCAAGCTGGCGGTCTTTCTCAGCCAAGTCATTCCTTAGCTTCATGATTTCCTCCTCTTTTTTAGCCAGATTTTCTCTGCTTTCTTGAAGCTGACCCTCCATGCGCTGAAAGTGGACGCGATGGACAACACTGGGTCGTGCAGTATTCATGTCTGTATTTATGGCATGCTCCAATCGCACCTGCTCACGTAAAGACTCGATCTCCTGGTCGGCAGCGAAAATCCGTACATTCGCATCACGAACTCGCTTATCAAGTGCCTCGACTTCCACATGGAGGCGTAGGTTGTCTTGCTGTGCGGCGTCGAACATCGCTTCCAACTCGTTCTGGTCGTTCTCTTCGATGGTAGGGAGGCGGTCTGAAGGATCGCTTCTGCTCCTTTTCCTACCAGATTGGGTGTCTTCGAGCTCCGCGCTTGCTTCCTGCAGAAAGGCCTTTGTTTGGTCGTGTCGTTCTCGTTCTTCTTTGAGGGCATTCTGGATCTTCTTGCTCATATCCCATGCTCTTTGCAATTCTGCTTGCTGGTTTACAATGTCATCGGCGGATTTTGTAGCTGCTGCGAGCTCGCGTCTGAGCTGCTCAATGATTGCATCCTTCTCCTCCTCAGAACCGGATAATGACCGCCGACCCTTCTTGACCCGCAACAGGCGAACCTCTAATGCGTGGTCACCATTGCTGTTCTCCTCCACTCTGGCATTATAATCAAACTTGGGGCTAGCCTGGCGTTCCATGATGGCCAGTCGCTCTTTGAGTATGCTGAGCTGGGCTTCCTTTAGTTCCAGTGCGGCGTGCTGCTGCCGAAACGTCTCGTCGAAGTGTGCGTCCCTATCCTTTATGTGTCTCTCTTTCTGCTCGTTGCCTTTGCGGAGAGCAAACAATTCAATATCTTTTCGGTAAACAATGGCTTGGTGATCCTTCCGAAGAGTTTGCTTCATGGCCTTCATGTCATTACGTAGACTAGAAATATCTGCGAGTGACTTTGAGAGCGCATCTTCGGCATTAAGAAGTTCCTGCCGAGCAATACGCAACTCGAGATCCTTGGCTTTGTTTGCGGTCTGCAAGTCGGTGAGGGACCATTGCAGTCGCACGATCTCTCGATCCTTCGAATCGCAAGACCCTATAATAGAAGTGGGGTCCCTTCTTTGAGTCCTGGAAAGGGACCGACTAGCCGGATCGACAATTTGCGATTCGGCCAGAGGAGTATGCGTCTGCTCCAGGAGAGTTTCAACACCCGACGACGGTGTATTGTTTTGTTCTTGTGATTCGTTACTTCCAGTAGCGTCCCCATATAGAGCGCACTGGAACACGTCGAAGCTGACCATGACTAGCGCAGTCAACAGCCAATCACCAGAGCTGGGCCCCTGACCTACGAAACTGGCAAATGCAACAAAGTATAGTCTGTTTGCAGTCGCTGCTCAATATCTTGCAACCCAAGGACCAAAGAATTGGTGGATGGGAAGCAGAAAACTGCAAGTGTATGTACGGTGAGAAGCTGATAATGGGTACCCGCACTATCCAGGGATGTTCCAAGAGATGGCGCAGTGCACCCGCGAGGCGGTCTGCAAGTGCGATAAACAAAGGCCTGATTTCGCGTTTCCTCTCGCCGACACGAAGAAATATTCTGGCAGCGTGATCGTCTAGTTTCCCATTCGAGGTTTGAATGTATTACACAAGAGGTCGTCAGACAGTGCGCGTGGGTCGTCTTTCAAGATAGTACCTTATTGAGAGAATATCCGCAAAACCTTTAGTAGGGGCCAGAAATTTTCCAGCAATGTGTACGGATTGCTCTTGAGAGGTAAGGATTAGGCTGACTGCAGAGGAGTAAGCTGGAAATGGACAATGTTGTGTATATTCTTGTATATCGTTAAATACGCCAGTCATTGTAAGTAAGATGAGTCGCATTAATCGCCGTTAGGTTGAACGCGAGGATGCATGCACCATCATCTACGACGCAGATTTCAAATGCGAACATGGAAAAAGAAAAGACGGTGCAAAACCAAGGAAAGTCTGCAAGCAAGTATTATTTGAAGGCAGACGAAGCGCGCATGAAGCACGAAATGACACCTGTATAAGCAAATGACCCGAAACGCCGTGCTAGAATGCTTCGGGTCAGGATATCGCAGCAAAATAAGATTTGCAACAATAAGGATAAGTGGCAGCTTGGACAAAGCAAAGCCCACGCTAATAGCAGGCCTCATATTTCAAAGTGCTTGTAGCCTTCAACCAGTCCGTCACTGATCTTGGATGGGATGGCCCAAACAGGCAGATAATGCTGTACCTCGTCAAATGCAGGGATATCACCTGCGTTTGCATCAGACCAAAGGCACATCACCCTTCCAGAAAGCTTCGATTTCTCCTTGGCGTCCCACGAAACGCTCAAATTCCAGGGTTGTGACCATTCGCGGTGCCAAAGGCGCACCTCGCGGGAGCCACGCTCGCCGGTGCGTTTGAAGCGGGGGTCTGAGACACCCCCGGCAACCGTCAAATCCAGGATCGGCGTGTCAAACAGAACACGACATGCTCGTGTATTCTGCCCTAGGATACGAATTGTGACCTCATTAGTCCCGTTGCTCTTTGTAACCGTGTAGTCGAGCCAATTTTTGGTTTTGTTACTGTACGGCGTTGTATCCGCAACCACTTTGGCGGGCAACCCCTCCCACTCGCACTTCCTCAGCTCCTTACGAGTCACAATGTCTGGTGTGGAGCAGTTGACGTTTTGCCCCTGGGCGCTCGGCAGCTGCCCAATGACTTGTTGGACGTAGCCATCCACGCCTGTCAAGGATACCGTGTTTACGCCAGTCTCAAGGTTAACCCGTTGGACGAAGTAGACTTTCAAGCGATGCTCCCTGCTGAACGGGAAGGCTACAAGGTTGTATATGACAGTTCCCACGCATACCAAGAATAAAAAGGTGGGTACGTGATAAGTGATTCGATGAGCAAAGGGACCAGCCGGCGCAATTAGCAAGGTGGTGAGCGCAGCGAATGACAGGTAAATAAAGAGAGAGGAGTTCCCATCAGATGGCGTCTGGTAGAGGGCCGAAGTCAGGAGTAAGGCAATTTGACCTACCAGAATGACGGTGATTGGCACGAGCAGTAGGAATTGTACGATCCAGATCCAACTTGGCAGCTTCCCGCTCCATTCCTGCTCTCCGGGGTACGGATGCCCGAGGTCCAATGGCCGAAGCTCGCCTTCTTCGCTGGACGACCCCCGCCTACTGCCTTGCCTTGCCCTTGCAAAACTCCGTTGATCGCCGCGCAGAAGAGAAGTCGTTTCAGTGACTTCGTCATCAGGAAGCGGACGATCATCGGGACGCGACGCACTGTTCCCTGTGAGCGGTCGGCTAGCAGGCTGCGTGTCCACGTCGAAAAGGTCGAAATATTGGGCGTAGGCTGATTTTTTTGGTGCAAAGAAAAGCTCCATGTAAGACAGTAGAAGTGCAGCGAACACGGCGGAATAGTAGAACAAGGCCCAGTAGCCGCCAGCTAGCTCGTAATTATGCGCAAGCACGGTGACAAATGCAAGAAGTATAAAACTTCCGATGAAAAGCCATATCAGACCGTACATTCGCTGCAGTGCGGATGGTCGCATAGCGCTGGCTCCGCGCGAGAAGAACCAGGCGAATGAAATCCACGTGGAAATCATCATGCTACAACGAGGTTAGTGGTGAATACAGGTCATGGACTGGTCACGTACCTCCAAATAGCAAATGGACTGCTATAGACGATTAGTGGATTCACACGGACGACTAGGTACGCAAGTCCAACGACGGCGGCTGTTGAGATGGCGAAGACGATGGGAAGGCGGAAGAAACCTCGCCAGCCATATAAAAGAACGGCTTCGTCGTCGTCTGAAGAGTGTAAATACGCCTTGCGAGCAAAGAGGTAGTTTTTATCGGCTTTGCTTAGGCCAACAGTCAGGCCAATGAGAGTGAGCGGTGCAACGACAAGTAGCGTCACGCAGAGAGCAAAGAATGTATGCAGGCGCAGGACAACAAAGGCTCGACCTAGTATATCGAACCACACTGCGTCGGTTCCAGCACCAGCATCGACCTTGCCATCTTCGCGCCTCTCCTCGCTGCCACTGAACTTGTCGCTAGTATCCGATGCGAGACCAGAGACGGTGGCAATGGAAGCAGACAGCATGTGCCACACTGACTTGAGTGAAGTCTCGCGCGTTGAGTCCTCGATTGTATGATATCGGGCTCGAGGCTCCATGAACGCAACATCCAGGCCTCGTAGACCAAGTTCGCCGTAGAAGACCTTGTAGTCTGTCTCGCTACGGATCAGTCCTTTCTTGAAGCCATCGCCACTCACAACGGTGCCAAATGGATGTTTAGCTGCGCCATAATACTTGGTCACCTCGGTATCAGTGCTGCGAAATAAAGTCGCTCTTCCACCTGCTCCAGCTCCCTCGAGGTTCAGGAAAGTATGAGGTATCTGAGAGATAGGATGACGCATGAAAGCTTTTGCACCGTTGAGAAAGTCTTCTTCTCCGTTGTTTAGTAGGAGAATTACTGTACGCTTGGGCCAATTATCCTCTTCGGTGAAGTAAGACAGAAGCTGCAGCACGCAGACGACTCCCACACCATCGTCCGTAGCGCCGTACCCACTACTTACCGAATCATAGTGGGCATTGACGAGCACTCCACCATTACTTGGACGCCGGGAGGTAGTCCATGCGCTCTGGTTTGATGAGTAAAACGGCTCATCGTCTTCAGATCCACGGATGGCGACGATAACGTTGGTTCCTTCAAAGTAGACCGTGGTGTTGCTCGATGAGAAGGTAGCGTTTGAAACATTATCATCGACTATCTCGACGTCGTTCTTATTGAGATCTTTGGAAGCTATGATTTGCTTGACACGCTCCAAGAGGTAGTCGCGAACCTGATCATTGGCACGGCTGTTATAGGGATGGAACTGACTGGTGATATGTTGGAGATCGTCCCAAGCTTCAGTAAGGTTTGTACCAGCTGGAGTCTTGGATGGATAGGCAGGTACTCTCAGATGAATGACTAATAAGGCAGTGAACAGAGCGATATAGGTTAGAGTGCTGAAGAAAACAACAGGCCCTGGAGTGAATGAGAAAGGGTTGTAGCGAGCCATGTCGCGCCGTGATGGTGCAGCAACACCAGCTCAAGCTCTAAAAACTCTCTTGGAGTGAATCTTTGAGGCAGGTTACCGGTGGCTTATTGTAGCGTGTGGTGGTTGGAATTATCCCCAGCTGCGGGGTGAAGGCTAATGCACAAAGCTATGACCACCATGTCATGCACGATGATGTGATGAGGCTCGCAAAACACTGAGATCGCACAACAGCATCACCATCAATGAAAAGATTGAATCTTTTTGCGAAGCTCGTCAACAACGATCAGTCGCACGGTATTATCATACTCATTATACAGGACAGCTCGAAGAGGTTTATTTGTTTTAGATCTGGCCGATGTACATGATCTGTTAGACAGAAAACACAGCCAACTGCCATCATGACAGACAGCAGTAATGACAGCGACTCAGAGCATGATATAGAGTCGCAACTTCCTGCTGAAGACATTTCGCCCCTTCCTGAACTGACAGATAAGGCTGCTGTTTACTCAGGCTGCTGTCTCGCCCTCAGCACCTTCCTCGTCGCATACCTCCGCTCGCTCCTGCCGCCCCCACCCGCCTTGACCCTCTCCATTGGCAGCGGCTTCGGCCTACTTGAAGCAATCCTTATTGCTGCGCCTCACCAGTCACGTGTCATTGGTGTCGAAGTCGAGCCAAGTCCAAACATATACCTGTCCGCAAAAAATCATCGTATCGTGCATGGAACGCGCTTCCTTGAACCACTTGCAGCAGAGGCATCTGTGTGGTTATTTGTCTACCCACGAAGGGTTGGCTTAGTCAGCGAGTACATGGCAACATATGGCAGCGAAGGCGTTCGGAAGATTGTGTGGATAGGTCCACAGGCCGATTGGGATGACTATAAAGACTGTTTCACAACAGAATGGAAGGTGGACGTACAAGATGCTGATCGCGTAGGTGGAAGAGCATGGGAACTCTTTGCTGTTGCCGAGAAAACGGCATTGTGATCAGATGGTCCTTTAATCTTTGTTGAAGGGGAGAGTTCGCTCCAGAATCTGGCCAGACCGTGTTGTTATTCCCAATGTGACACCAGGATAGGGACAAAATCAAGCAGCCTTCGGCTTTCGAAGGACTGCAGGCTCTAATATTTGGTTTTGTGTGAGAAATTTCATTGTGATCCTTCTTTGACTACGGTCAAAGAGGTGCAGCCAACATGCCAATCACTCAGATTGAGGCACGTCCAGTCTTGCTCACAGGCCGCGACGATACTAGAGCTGCGTACGAAGACATTGTTTTGTGCTTACTGGACCTCCTCCTAAGATTGTAGTCTTGTGCTGCGTCGACTATTCTCTGTTGGACGTTGCACCTGCTTCTTCTTCAGGTCCTGGCAACAGTACCGCTTCCTTTTGTCCTTAATTTGATTGTAAAACAGAGTAGCACGACAAGCAATGAATGGCTCAATACGTCTCATCCACACAAAGCCAAAGCAAGCTTTGCGTCCATCATTCTACAGCAATCTCCATGGCGCAGTTATCAAATGGTATTGTTGCAACATCAACACTGCCATAGTCTACATTCGTGTTTGCAAGGCACGGTATCGTTTTCACTTGTTTGTTGTTCATCCTTTCTACTGAGCCTTTGCCGATCCCGTGAGTTGTCTGTACGTACGGCACATTGGAGAAAAGCGCTCTACTTCTTCCTTTCACAAATTCATGTGCGAGTGGAAGAGAGGGCGGAATCATGGTAGCGGGTTCGCTTAAAATAAATCAATCAGCAACTGTCAGGGTGATGGTGCTATTTCCAGGAATAACTGTCAGGATTCAGATGAATTCTGATTTCTGTTTATTGCAGCACTATGTACGTACTGGGTTTGGCCTAGTATCCACAGTATGATATGTGTGTCTATCGGAGTTCACGGCTACATGGTTCATTTTGACTGCTGAATCGATCTTGGGTCCCTCGTTCATTTGCAGATATATCACTAGTCTTGAATTATGGTCATCATTCATTGTCACATTCTAGTCCGTAGTCTTGTACCTCTCAAGAAATTTGTGCATGCAAAACACGATTAGATCAGCTGTAGGCTGTACATGGACAGAGATACTGATCAAGCTTTCACAGAACGGTTCCGCAGGAATTGGTAGTTTCCTAAGCTAGTGGCTCGTACGTCCCAATATCAAAAATTTGCCAAGCAGAACCAAGCCTTAGCAGTACTCAGTATACTACTAAAAAACAATTTAACATGCTTTGAATATAAAGAGTATGTTGAGGATAGATAGAAAAGTTCATTCGTATTGGTATAGCGTTTCATTATCGACCAGACTACGGCCACTGGCCTGTAGACTAAGTTCGCAGTCATTTAATACGTAAGAGAAGTGAGTGCAAGGAATTTAAATATCCCAGCCTGGCCCAGAATAACTCCCAAGAATGTTATTAAAGAATCGATGGTTCGAACTTTTAGAACTTGAATCGATCAAAGACGTTACTGCTCCTGACGTCTCTCTTCCTGCTTCCACCAGGCAGCGCTGAAGTGCAGTCAATAAGGTCCTTGTCTTCAACACCAAGCATGCTCATCTTCTGCATCGCTTTGACGAAAGCGAGATCCCACGCGCCCTTGCTGAGCGCAAATGTGTTGAAAGGAAGCATGGTAAGAGGGTTCTGAGCGACGCTCTTATCGGAAGGAAGAGTGAAGGGCGCCTTTCCGCTCTTGGTCTCGGAGAAGTACTTGTTATCCCATTTGCCAACAGTCGTGTCGAGTTCCTGTGGCTGGTCGGGAGCGGTGACGCGTTGCTTGGCAGTAGTGTGGGCGCCGAGTAGAGCTGCGAGGTCGATAGGTGAGAAACCCTTTGAGGCTGGAAAGACGTTAACCACAGCTTCAAATTGGAGGATTGGAACCGCTTACCGAAAAGCTTGATAAGATCACCACCGTCTGCAAAGCCGGATGGGAGAACGCCCATAGCGTTTGCAGTGCTGGAGTCTTTGCGGCCAACCTTGACGGGAATGGTGGGCCCGCCAGGACATGTCTTGACGCCGTGCGCAGCAGCAAACTGAATGAGATCAGCCATACCGACTCCTGTGTTGGCCTGTACTGTTTTGAGGTTGCCGCAGAGACGCTCCAAACCCCTATTTTCGGTATTGGAGCACTCATCGGCAAGGATTAAAGAGCCATCGCAAGCGCCATTGAAACAATCGTGGAAAGATGAACGGATGGCAGCACGCGCTGCATCTGTACACTGACCATCTGCCAGGAATTGTGCGGTTAATTGGGTCGAAATCTGACTCCAAACAGCAGGACACTCTTCTGATTCCACGTTAATCCCAAGAAACCCCGAAAGAGCACCAAATATCCTTCCAAGAGTGCGTTTGGAGATCTCGCCTGCGTTTTTTGCTTCTTCTCTAAGGTTGAAAGCTTGTGCAGTGCTGGTAGCCGCTAGGGCGGTGACAAAGATGTTTGAGATATACATTATTTAGGGCAGACGATAACCAGATCTTGTTGAATGAGAGTGGAGTAATGGGGTATCGAAGGGTACTTGAAGAAGCGAATGACTGCAAACTGATGATCTGGTTTCAAGGGCAACAACTGCAGGGCTATATATCTCCAGGCACCTTAACGCATACTCAGGCATAATATCCAAAATTGGAAGCTATCGGTGGAGCCATGGCACCGGCGTAGGTTCACATCCCAGACGCCATGCCAGATGTGTCGAAAAATGCTGAAATAGAACTGCCAGCCGCTAGTATGTTGTAGCAGATGTTGGTAAATTGGGCTCGAGCTCTTTACTGCTGTGGAGCACGGAGAAGCGCCAAGAGCGGCCAACAGCTATGTGCAGTCTGACAGATGGTAGACCACGCCGACACTGCAGTGCGATGGAGTGGAAACATTGTTGTCTGTTGGGATTAAGCATTGGAGCAGTTGGGCGCGACTTTCCAGTCGCACATTGCTGACGTGGTGTTCTCTTACACACCAAGGCTGTCGAGAGCACGATTATTGCCACGAGGCTAACACAGCGTCATCCTGAATAACCAGTAAACCTTAGTATGGCCGTGTAACGGAAGCTTCTGTTGCGGTTCCCAATAGACCACGCTAGCTTCAGAGGCCACTATTTGGTACCTGGGTGTCGCTGATTCGAAACAAATTGCTTCTAAAGAAAGCGTTGAAGATCTCGTTTCGTTGTTTATTAAGTTTAAAGAGCGTGGAGGACCATCTCAAACGACGATCGTCACGCCTCCGTGCATGCAATCCCCTGCGCCAGGAACTTTAGACGACAACGAAGCTTTCGCTAGGCTTGGGGTAAACCCCTTGAGGCTTAAGTCACCCGAATAGCCTGCATTATAACTGGAATTGGCTCTCGGTAACCACAGTCTCGAGCCTTACGAGCCTTGTGATTTCTGCAAACTTATGAACTTAACGAATCTTACGACCCGTGCGGCTAAGTAGCCAGAATTCAGATGTGCATAGATTCGGCCAGGAAGATTGTGCTCAGATATACCGCCCTTTCTGAGAATGCATGAGTTGTGGTCACCATACAACCATAGTAAGCCGCAGCTCTCATCGACCTCTCGTTGAGCCCTGCTGAATAGTCTAGTTTTTCGTCAGCACTGCTGACATCTGCTCAGGGGCTCACACGCGCTACCGATGAGTGACAGAAGTTACAAGGCCGTTCAGGCCCTCCTTCTAATAACATGGTGAATGTTTTAAACACTCTTCTCGTTAGATGAAGCGATAGCTTTGGTGGTGGTGCGGAGTTGAGAGAGGGGACCCGAAGTGCAGAGGCAAGGATGTGAAGATGCCGACGACCATTTCTTGGCGAAAGCCTGTCGCCTAATAAATGAAACACTCATCATTTACCTATTTCCCTCTCAATCCTCGCCCAAGACTTACCATGAAACGACCGACACCAACCCGATTTAATAGCCAGCCCAGAGAGCGATATTGAAAAAAAAGATGTTACCACAACACTGAAGATTATCGGTGACTGCGATGCCGCACCTTGCCAACAAACCGCACTAGCATGGCGATGAACACCAAAGGCACAGGTATTGGGACTGTGATCGTATGGTAGGGAAGAGTTGGCCGGTAATGTATGAATGCTGTGCACTGAACGACCGACTTCAATTCCCAACTGCATACTACCTGCGTACCTTCTCACTCTTGCACCACGACTGCAACTCAAAAAAGGTTTCCTTATGCGCACTGTCGCACACGCTGGTTGGATATGCTGCACCGTATCCGGATGATAATCCAGGGGATGGATTGTCAGCTGTAGTTCAAAATGGAGCCCTGTCTTTTTGCTATGAAAGCGAACCGTAAGCTGAACCGCAAACTGTAATACTCAAATAAAACCTTTGAGAAGAAATCGCTATCAGGGCCCATACATCTTTTGCAGCCTGCGAAGCGATGAGAGACTTGGCAATACGTTCAACCTTTCTTCGAGAAACAGGCAAATAGTGGAATAGGATGAGCGAAGGTCTAGAGCGTGGTACGAGCGTGATGCGACAGCGAGGCTGTTGCTGACTGCAGAGGGTGTTGTTGCAACGATGAATGATAGGTCAACGCAACATGCTACGAACATGAACATCTTACCCTGTCGACAAGAGGTGGTTTATTATATAGGATCCTGCAGTCAGCTTCGCAAAAGACAATCGTGTAAGCTGTACGCTTGAGAGGAAGCTTAATTTTTTATTTTTAACCTGTTGTCGGAATACTGATATATCACAACCATGGGGAGATGGAGCTAGCACCATTTGGGACTAGCTCTGGTAGCCCGCGGTATATATTCCATCCTCGATGGACAGTAGATAGAACACAAGAAGAGACCACCTACACATGTGCTGACGATTGATATCTATGAGCACGCGTGTTAAACCTCTGCCAAAACCTGTACTAATATCGTTCACCGCGTGAGAGACAAGGAGATTGGAATTGTTTGGGGCTGCTAGGAACTCTTGTGCAATAAGTACCGGCTTCGAATTGAATATCAAAGTAGCAATTGAAGAAATATCATCACCAAGATACACACGCAAATGCGGAAGTATCGCAGTCGCCGAAATTCTCACCTGCGTATTTTGTTGCCACCGCCGCTACGTTGAATACACTATGACTCTCAGGGAACTTGTCTTGTACACCACACATCACATGCTCAGGATACTATCTGCTGAAAGCATGTCATCTGTGGTGGAAGCAAACAAGTCCAAGCACTGGAACCTCCACAAAGGCGGCTTCTTTGGCCTATTGGCTGCCCAGAAGCTCCGTCAATCTCAACGGTAACCATCTCTCGCCTTTTTTCTCCTTCCAAGCAGCCCACAGCTCATCCAGCCTATTGAGGCTCCTCCCTGACTTGGTTTCATCGTCTTCTAGACTCGATTGCTTCCACCCTTCCTTCTCATCAGCAACCATGATCATCCTTTTCTCATCCTCTTCGTCTTTATACTCCTCCCACGGTGCCTTCCCGTTTGCAAAACTGACCCACATCTGGGCGTGCTTATCACTAATATCCTTGAGCTGTTGACTTGGATACCGGAATTTCAGCGTCTTGAAGAGGAAGTAGATGTCCACCCAGTGGTGCGGAACCTTGTAAAAAGGTGTGCCGATGAACGGATTCCCGACATCAAACATGTATCTGTACACCTTCTTGTCTGTTTTTGTAGACAGATGTTTGCACAAAGCGTGGATTGGGGCATCAAAGATGATGTCACCAAGCCAACGCGTTGCAGCGTGAATGAACAGGGTTTGATCCATAGTAGCCGATGCTGTGATTTTGTAAGTAACCAGTATCTTAGCAGTGGCTTCGCTGCTAAGGCCAGCGAGCATATGGGATCGAAATTCCAATGGTGTGAGGGACTTTGCGACAGAGAGGTATGGTGTGCCTTCAAACCCTGTGTTGCCGACAATGAGAGACTCGACCCACTCGCATTGTCCCAGGAGTGATGGAACGGTATCCCAGGTAACGTGCTCATGATAAAAGAACGAAGTGTCAACAACGGGACGCCAAAAGTTGCCTTTGCCCACCCAAGTATCGCCTGCTATAACCAGTTCCTGTACTGGCAAAGCAGACATCTTCTCTAATGCAGCTTGTCCTTGCTCTTTGATGCCCAATATCGTGCAAATCTCCTCGAAAGCCTTGTCTGCTTCTACTCGTGTTACTGGCACCATCAATGGGCCCAACACACCAGACATGATGATCACTCTGTTGAACAATGGTGTCTTTCTCGGCCGGCCAAGCATATGGCAGCAGATCGAGTATCCTCCCGCGCTCTCTCCCATCAATGTGACCTTCGCTTCATCGCCACCAAATCCTCCAACAAACCGTTGGACCCACTCCAAGGCTGTTTTCTGGTCGTGCAGACCCAGGTTTGCTTGTGCATTCGGAGGGGCAAGGAAACCCAGAACACCGATGCGATATTGTATACTTACCATAACAACCGGCTGACCATCATCAACAGACTGCGCTACCATAGCTGCCGTATCATGAACGGCATCAGTCTTTCCGACATGGAAAGCACCCCCATGAATGTATGCCATAACTGGTACCTTCCCCGGTTTCTTGTGTGTCATTTCATACGCGATCAGGTCGGCCAGATTTTTGCAGGGCACACTCAGTGTCACAGTCAAGCACTTGAGCTCATCAGCTTCGATGTCTGCTTCTTTTGGATAAAGACCCCCACTGTGGACGTCCTCCATAGTAAACGTGTGAGGGCAAGCAGGGCCGGGGAAGTTGAAATCTCTGTCAGTGTCATCGAGGTCATCCAACAATGTACATTGCTTGAATCGACCTGGGACTTTGGCGTACGGTATACCATGGAATTGAACCACCTTGTCGCCAGGTACTATCGTGCCTGACAGCTTACCCAGGCTAGAATGTTCAAAGGTGATAGTGCGACGAAACTCGTCCAGGCGGGGGCGGTAGGCTGTCATTGTGATGTAGAAATAGTGCTGGGTGATGTTATGGTTGAAGTGTTTGAGACATGCTGAAGATGTGCTTTGACAGGACACATGGCCCAAAGTCAGCATGCCCGCGCCCGAAACTGTCCGATTGGTGCTGAGATGTTAGGCATGCTATCTTAGGTACCAGATGTACTAGGTGCACCACCGTACCGTATTAAACGATTGGAGAATATTACAGGAGGTGTACGAAAAGAGACAAAAATTAGCGTATGCAATGCAAATATCCTAAGCTTCCAACATATGCGCGTTACAATACTTTCCGCTCAACTCCGCAACTTCCAAGCTAAGAATGCTGAGTAGTCTAGGCTCAACGTTCAAGTTAAAGGTATACATCGAAAATGTCCCACAACAACGGAACGGGTATTTGCGAAATAAGGCACCTTCCTTCCTCCCCCAGCCTCCCAACCTTGTTCAATACCAAGCCCAGAAATCAGTTGCGCTATGCGTCCAACTAACTCGAGATGTGCATTATGCCTCATCAGGGGGCGGCGTGGGCAGATCTCTCCTCTTCTGCTCTGGACTCGGCGGCACCACGACTGTGGTGGGGGTTGTCGGCATTTCATCGCTTCCTCTCGTGACTGGTCTATCATCTGCAGCACCGTCTCTAGTACCAGGTCGATCACCTGCGATGCTACCGCCGGCATCACTAGCACCATCCAGTTCTCTCTCTTCAGGAATACTCGGGCTCATCAGCCCGCCATCTTCACTCGCTTTGCTAGCCGCTTGTTGTCGGCGCCTTCGCCTTCTCTCACGTTCGGTATCTGCAGATTCGCGGCGTCTCCGTACGGAAAGGGAGCCATCTTTGTTCATCGAGTCGGGGCGCTGAAGGCCTTCCAGCATGGCTGCTGCACGATCCGCAACATCTCCCCCGGATGTCGTAGGGTTTGCGATCGCACCGACAGAGACTATCTCATTCTCATTCGTTTCACTTATTGGACTGACCAACTTTGCCTTCTCTGCAGTGCTCACACCCTCCTCGACTGTAGCAGAGCCATCATCCTCCATGTTGACACCGATCTCGGGAATCTGCTGCCCAGATGCAACGCGCACCTGGTGTCGGTCCTTGAGGCGCGCGCGACGGCGGCGGTCGCGCTGGTCTCTTGCTTCGGGTTTAGCAGCACGCAGTTTCTGGAGAAGGTCGTCCATGGCACCGGTGCTGGCTGGAGACTTGGGCGCACCATCATCGGAAGTGGAGGCAGGAGACAATGGCCCAGCAGCCTGTTGTTTGCGACGCATAGAGATTTCATTGCGACGGTGTTGCTCTTCGAGGGCTATATTCTTCTCTTTTGATTTCTGAAGTAGATGGGTTAGCGCGTTGTTTGCAGCGGAAAGATTATGGGGGTTGGGACAAACCTTCCACTCCTGGACGAAGTTGGCCAGTTTGGCGAAGAAATCGCGGCGCGAAGAGTCGTCGGTAGGGTCTTCGCCGTAGAAAGCCATAATATCATCGTAACTCTTCTGCATGTCTTCAAGGAAGACCTGCAACTGCTCTGCCTTTCTGCGAGCCTCTTTCATACTCCTCTGCACGACGATCGAAACCTTATCTTCGGGATGGAACTTGCTCGGATCAGAGAGATTGCCTGCGTCGAGGGACATCTGAATGTTCTTGATGTTGTCGATGTACTTCTTTGCATCGGTCTGTAGCTGCTCCACATTGATTTTTTGGGCTGTAATGACGCCACCAATCTCATCGGTGAAGTCTTCCCAGCCGGGGTACTGGTTGCGCACAATACGCTCAACCACATCGGCAAAGGTGGACTCATTCTTGTCGTCCTTTAACATACCCAGACGAGACAAGGTCGAAAGCTTGAAGCCATTGGCTTGCTTGTTGGCATCGTTCATAAAGTTACCGATATCCAGGATAAGACCGAGAACACTGATCAAGCTAGACGAGCTCCTCAAGCTATCAGCCACACGCGAGATCTCCAAAAGTTTATTTGATATTTCATCATACTCCTGTTCGTATGTGCGCGTTAAGGCCAGCGCTCTCATTCTGCTCTTCCAGTAAAAATGGAGCTCGTACGCCGTGTACAGGTAGATCTGGTCCTCTCGTGTGAGCTCGTTCGGATCTTGCTCACGTTTACTCTCCATAGGGTTGGGTCCAGTCCAATCCTTCGAGTAAGGCGCCATGAGCTTGGCAGTGTTATCAGGGATGTCGCAAAAGTCATTCTTCTGCAAGAACTCCATGACGACATTATCATCCAATATTCTCTTATCACATTGGATGATCATTTGCACAAGTTCATCCACCGAATATGATGAAAACTTTGCCATGCTGATTTGAAAGTTGTGCATGAGGTCGCGTGAAATAATCTGTTTCTTTTCTTCCTTCTTGGAATTCTTCTTGCCAATAGCCTTAATCTCTTTGGCCAAGAAGAGCTTCTCGACTTCGTCGAGAACTCCCTTCTTCGACAGCTCTTGGTACTTCTCCTCTTTCTCTTCTGCAGTGAGGCCGTGAGTGGCCCACACAGTAGAGTTTGGCGAGTCGACCTTGTCCCAGTGGAGAGCTTTCATCTTCTTCTTCGGCCGAGGTCCGGAGAGAGATGTGGAAGTCGTAGCGTTAAAGGGTGCCTTGGGAAGGAAACCCGGGCGCTTCATACCTGGCATTGGTGGCGGTGGAGGAGGTGGTGGTGGAGGTGGAGGGGGCATGTTGCCATCTCCTGGCATTGGCGGAGCTGGTGGAATGCCTGGTGGGCCGAAACCAAGCTTACCTGGAGGGGGTGGGGGTGGAGGTGGAGGAATATTAGCATTAGTGCCGGGCATAGGCGGCGGTGGAGGTATATTAGCAGGAAAGCCAAGAGCACCAGGAGGTGGTGGAGGTGGGGGTGGAGGCGGTACTCCAGCAGGACCAGCAGGGAATCCGAGAGCACCAGGCGGCGGCGGAGGAGGAGGAGGAGGAGGAGGGATTGTTCCGGTAGGTGCGCTATTTGCTTCTCCTTCATCGCCACCATACTTGGGCACCGTGGACGCGATCTCGCCCACAAGCGCATTGGCGGTCGATGCGCTGAGTTTCGGCTTGTGCATCTGAATCAGACGTGGCTTCTCAATGATCACATCCTCATCGTCCTCATTGACATCGTACATGATCTCATCCTCTCCACCAGCTACATTAGGCACGGGCTTCCTGCGAGGTACGCCACTCTTGGCTCGTACAGAGCCGAAAGAATTGGGCTGAAGACCATCGCCATAACTTTCGGGCATCTCGCCCATGGTGCCATCCATTTTTTCTCTAAGCTCTCGCAGCTTCTCGCTTGGCTGCATCTGGAGTGTCTTGCCTTCAAGCGTAGCCTGCGTCTTAGCTCGCTGAAGCTGAATCTCGAGTCTGTTCATCAGACGCTCGCGGTCCATAATGCCCTGCATTTGGGCAGGATCCGAAGCACCCAGACCATCTTTGCCGGTCTTTTTAGACGCAGAGGCAGCAACATCCTGAGCGTCCCTGAGCATGAGGTATAACTCACGTGTCTCCAATTCGTTCCGCTGCAGCTCCTGTGCTCGAATTCTTTGCATCTCTGCGAGCTCAGCCTTCATCTGCTCGACCTGTCTGCCACGGAGATCAATGATGCGTTGTTGCTCCGCGACCTGTTTCTGCAACTTTTGCACAAGCCCGTCAGCGCCCAACTCGAGCTCTGCTTTGACCTCGTCACGCTCCGCGATGGCCGAGTCTGCAATCTGTCGTGCCGCATTGGCTTCGTCCCGAATCTGACGAGCTTCGCCATCAGTATATAGCTTGTCAAGCAAAGACTGAACTGTAAAGTTCAGGCTCTGCTTGAGATCCATATCCGGCAGTCGGCGGTCCATAGCCACGTAGCTCAGCATGGAATCTACAAGTTGGAACATTCTGTTACGGTCCTCACTCTCGGTGTCCCGGATCAGCAGCAAGTGTTGCATGGCGGACAGGAAATAATCTTGCGCACGCGTGCCGCTGACCTTGGTCATGATGGCTTCAGCGATCTGAGAGGGGTCGTTCAGATCCTTGGTCTCACCGCCGTCAACGCTGTCCACCATTGAGCTGTTTTCGTGCTCAAGAAAATCTTCGTAGTCAACAGCTTCATTGGCCATGTACTGTTCAATCTGCTTGTCGATGACATCGTACTGGAAGCCTTCCATCTTCTTGAAGATGCGCTTGAGGCCACAGCCGGTGAACTGTGCACGAATGTGCATCCTGAGCTGCAGGTCACGCTTTGGAGCGTCGACTATCATGTTGATGAAGAAGAGTGTTGCAATTGCATATTCCATCAACAAGTTCTCAACGCCGATACCACCACTGCGAACTTCATCTGATGCGCCGACCATGGAGCCCATTTTGCCCCGCCCATCGACAGTGACTTCCACGACGCGCATCCATGCATCAAAGCGGCTGTTCTCGCCATATTGCGCCTTGAGGTTGTCGAGTGCGTTTAGGACCTTCTCGTGACCGCCGCCTTCGCCCCAATGACATAAAAAGGTCAGGACGTCTGACACAAGCTTCCTCGTATTCAGACGAGAAGAGATCAAAGAGCCTGCTAGGGCTTGGATGATGGAAGGATGGTTCAGAGCATTGTCTGCGCCATACTTGTTGTTCATCAGGGCCTTCAAACACTTGACGATCTCGTACTCGCGTTCGACATCGTTCTCAGCCTTCTGGTTGAAAGTGCTTGGCGGAGGCGCCGGTCCAGTTCCTTTCCTGCGGTTGATCTTCGTCAAGACGTTCGTGAGCGCGATCTGGCCCTGCGCTTCAATGAATCCACGGACCCAGGCGATGGGCTGGGTGCGCAAACTGATCTCCAGGCTTGACATCTGCTTGTTCGTGATGGAATTGTCCATGACCTTCTTGACATACCACTCCGGCGAGCCCTCCTCTTCGGCCCGCATCAGGATGTCTGGGTTCGCGCCGCCGCCATATGTGTTGCGCTGCGTCTGGCGCTTCTTCTCTTCATGCTTGAACTCGGCCAGCTTATCTTGGTACACGAGTGTCCATTTCTTATCAATCTTGTACGCTTCCATTTGCCGCCGTGCCTGCTCTGGCAAGCTCTTCCACCCACGCTTTACCATCAGGTTCATAAACTCCTTCTCCACAACATGGTCTGGTGGTCGCTCGATGTCGAAGCCTTTTTGCCCAAGGTTTGAGCTTGAACCGAAGGGTGAAGATTGCCCTGAATGCAGCAGGTTGTGTCGGTGCGAATCGCGCGGAGTGGATGTGACCATAGGCAGCAGGCTGCCAGAGTCAAGTCCGATCGAGGAGAAGGTCGTCTGCGAATTGGTTTTGGGATAGTATATGCTATTGCCACGAGTGCGGGAGTCGTCCGAATGGACCGAGGCTTGGTCAGAGGAGGCGCGTGTGTAGGCGGACGAGTCGGTGGCGGCGTAGTACGAGTTGTTACTATTGGGGTTCCTGTTGCTGTCACGACCGCCCCACTGCTGGATGCTCACGCCCCTGTCACCACCAGCACTCTGGCCCTGTGAGGTCATGGTTGTTCCTGAGTGCGGCAGAGGACGTGAAGACCCATCTCTGCTATTACCGCCTCGGTCATAGCTGTTTGCTGGCATCGAGGAGGGGTCGAAGACGGGGTACTGGTGGAAGTCGCCACCGCCCTTGTTCAGATGATGCGGCCCAACGCTCTGATTATAATCGAAGTTGCTGATAGGTCCAGCCTTGGCGAAGATACCCTCAGCGCTCATAGACACAGGACGGTCAACAGATGCCTGACTGCTAGAATGACGGTGCGAGTGTCGTGACGACTGAGAGCCATGGGCGCTCCCTGGCGGTGACTCTGCGGGTGGACGTGTCTCGTTGCCGCTAGGTTTGTCCTTGTGTCGGCGCCCAAAGAATTTGGACGTGGACGATTGCCGGCCTTTGCTGTCCATGACATGCACGGCGTGCTCTCCTGTGCTCGCTTACTCCCTCTATCGCTATCGCCAGCTCCTATTTCTCTTGATCAGCAATCCAACGTGTCCCTCTTTTTCTCTCCCTCCCTCTCTCGAATTCCTTATTGTGGTAGGGGGGGGGGAGTATATCGTGTATGAGGCCTGCCCAAGCTCTACTGTACTGAAACGAGGGGCGGGGCGCGACAGTCTCCTGCCACTTCTTCCTGACCGGGCAGCGTGAAAGGGTTCGAGGGTCTAGGGCGGTGCGGGCTGCAGGTAGGTGCGGGAAGGTGCCGAGTTACTAGCGGCTTTCATGCATGACGACTCTGCATTCACCAGTATAATTCACGTGTTTGATACCCTTGTGATGTTCTCATAGATCGTGAACAGAGGGAGCGTGCAGAAGTCTGCTCCACTGTGTTTCGAGGCGTGGGGTCCTTAGTCTGGTAATACAGATGCGGCGTCGTCTTCTCCTGAGACATGCCCCTGGTTTGTGGGCGCGTGCGTGTGGCTTGGTCGTATGAACGGGGCACTGTAGTGTCCGATTGGCAGTGAACGTCAAAGAAAGACATGACCCAACATCTGTCATGATTCTTTCACAAATGTATGGAGGAGCATTTGCTGGTGTTGAACACTAGGTTAGTAGATGGGTTTTTGCTGTGTATATACATATTGCACAGCTACTAAGAGACGGTCACATAATTTCCTTCAGCCCCGGAGGCTGCGTCAGCGTCCAGGAGTAAGAGTGGAGGACATTCAGCGCGCTCAGCTCAATCAACCAACCTTTGCACCTTTGTAAAAAAAACATCTTTAACGGTGTTCTGGGAGAGCTTGCATGATGGCGGGCTTCACACATTTCCTGAAAGTATGTATATTTCGAACATGACTGATATATCACTAACACGATTCAGGGCATCCTCATCCCTCTTTTCGTAGCCCTTGTCCTTTACTTTTCTGCAACCCTCCTCATCGTCCCCTTCATTCGTCGCCACCGCACCCGCTACAGCCAGTATCTTCCTATGCCCACTACTCTCTCGACTCACGCTGTGTCCTGGCGCACTAAGCTCTCTGACGCCCTCTACACCCTCTTCATGCCCTCGACCTGGACGAGACAGCCGGTTATCCATGTGCACGACGACGATGACGACTTTGATGATGAGGAGGGCGAGGGTATGGTGGGGTTTGACCCTATCGATGAGAGAAGGCGGGGGGCGCTGGAGCAGAGGAGGAGTATGGTGGAGGAAGAGAGAAGACTGGGGAGGGAACTGGAACAGGGCTTCAAGGACGATAGTGAGGATGAGGAAGGGATGGATGAGGAAGGGATGGATGAGTCGAGGAGGAGTTTCTCAAGGTCGAGGGGTTGAGTTTTGATTACCTTTTCATTGCACATGGTTAGCGGCTGGTCAGACCACGCCACACATTTTGGAAGTCTTTGCAGTATACCTCGACACTGCATTTGCATCACTGGATATGTAGAAGCAAGCTCCCAATCCAATTTCCCCGCTGTTTGTTGTTTCTAGGACTCACGAGTGTTGGTGTTAATCACAAAGCTAGGGCGGTTATTTGGAATCTGAATTAGGGCGCGACCACGGAATCTGCGGTTGGTGACAAACTTCAGACAGTGGTCCAGCTGCGGCGACCCAGTTCTAAGATGTGCACGTCATTATTAGTAGGTTTCCCACGAAGCAGCTACATTGATGCGTGACAAATCAATTCATAGCCCTTCTGAAGCAAACGGTCAAAAGTTCAGATGAAATTCAATGGGATATATTGATTTATACAAAGCTCAAGAGCACCCATCATCTCCCCAGCCTCTAAGAAAAGGAAATTCGTTTTAACATGCTAATATCAATCGCTTATTTTGGCGCAGTGGTGCGCGCAGCGTTAGTGCGTTGGCCATAGGCCTTAGTGGCATATTCGCCCTTGTGGACAATAAGATCCTCGGGCCTGTAGTCGTGGCGGCCAGACCAATATGATTCGAGGATAGCCTTGGTGCCGGCAGCATAGCGCTCCTGTGCGTCGATCGAGGTACCAGACATGTGGGGGACCATGGCGTTGCCTCCACCCCAGGGGTTCTGGGCGTAGCGCAGAGGGTGGTCCTTGGGTGCAGGCTGGGGGAACCAGACATCACCGCCGTATCCCCGGAGGTGGCCGCTCTTGAGGGCTTCAGCAACATCCTCCTTGACAACAATCGCACCGCGGGCGGTGTTGATGAGCCAGGAGCCCTTCTTCATCTTGGAAATGAGATCCTTGTTGAAGAGACCACGGGTCTTCTCGTGCAGAGGGCAGTTGATGGTGACAACATCGCACTGTGCGAGCATCTCCTCCAGGTTCTCGACACGGCGGCAGCCAATCTCCTTCTCGACCTCGGGGCGCAGGGGTTGGTAGTCGAAGTATAGAAGCTCCTTGCAGTCGAAGGGCTTGAGACGACGGAGGACACGCTCACCGATACGACCAACAGCGACGGTACCGACAACCTTGTTCTCAAGGTCGTACTCGTTCTTGGCGACCTCAGCAACGTTCCAGTCACCACGTGCGATCTGCTCGTGAGCAGGGACGAAGTTGCGAACGAGGGTGAGAATGGTCATAACGACGTGCTCAGCAACGGAGACGACGTTGGATCCCGTGACCTCGGCGACGGTGATACCGCCATTGGTCTTGTTGGCAGCATCGAGGTCGACGTGGTCAGAACCGATACCAGCAGTGACGGCAAGCTTCAGGTTCTTGGCCTTAGCAAGGCGCTCTGCTGTAAGATATCCAGGGTGGAATCTGTCAACAGTTGTCAGTCCTTGTCGCTTGTTCTCATATTCTCACACGCTAAAGTGACAAGCTCACGCGTGGAAGCGGGGCGCTCTAGTGGCGATGCGGGGTAACTTCGACGTACGGTGTGGTGATAATGACTTCAGCATCAACAAGGTGCTTGTCGAACTCCGAGTTCTCACCCTCCTTGTTGGAGGTCGTGATGAGTTCGTGACCCTGCTCCTCGATCCATTTCCTCAGACCAAGCTCGTTCTCGGTGGTACCGAGAAGACGGGGCTCCTGCTCAGCGTGGATACCACCCTATCACCTTGTTAGCCTCCACTTTCTAGCCATTGGAGGCAGATGAACTTACATCGTAGAGAACGAGAAGAACCTTGCCCTGTTGTGAAGCCGTCGCCGTTAGCGTTCTGAACTGATTTGGCTGTCGAAAGAGGGATGCGCCCGGTGTCAACCGTGGACCAGCACGAGCTGTGAGAAGAGAGGCCGCGGGACGCGCAAGACGAGAAGCTGAACGGAGAAATACCATTGTGAATGATTTGTTGTGAAATTAAGGCTCTAGGGAAGGTTATATAGACACGTCCGGGAGAAAGGTACTTTGGTACGTATATCTGACGCAAGATCTGTCAGCCTGTCATTCCTGGCCCGAGCGAAGAGGGGGTTCAGGGATGGTTATACCTTAAGTGGTTCGAAGTGACGTTGAACTCTTCCAAGACGTTTTTGGAATGTTTGATGCTGAGTATAATTGAGGGGTTGTGAGGGGTTTATATATACTTAAGGGTACCCACCGCGTGCTGCTTGCAGCATAAGAAGTCTGGAAACCTTGGGTCATTTGGAGCTCACTATGGCCAAACCTCCCCACTTTGTGATGCAGAATTGCCTCGAGGCAAGTGGTCCCTGTCTCTTGCGGACATGACTGACATCTTTGGGACTGCTTCGCACCGCAGTCGGTGCGGGGTCGCAACGAATGGCGCCAGCGTGTCCGAGTACACGCCAGGGGGGAGCTCTGCTGCCAGCTTACCCATTTGGCCCATACAATTCCCCCACTGATACGTCAATAGCGCTAGTCTGTAGGATTAGACGCTACGAGACCAATTGGGATCATTGTTGCTGTCGCGAGGTACGTTAACCCGTGGTGGGACGGTTGAGCTACAATCTAGGGCTGTATAGTTTCGATAGAGCTCCTATTCCTAAATCATTCTGATGATACGAATTGGTGCACCACAGCGAAGCTAGAGTGTGGACGAAGACATGTGTACCTGTAGGAGAACTTTTAGAGATCAATTGTGCTGGTGTATGATTATGTCGAAGCTGGCAACTATGTCCCTTCTCCCCTTCCTGCCCCCCCTGCTGGTAAATCTGCTGCAGCTTTGGAGGAGCACATCAATCCGGGGAACGCATGCTGACACCAGTTGAGAGCCACCACACCATCACCGAGGTGCTGAACAGCTCTATCAAGACTGCACAAGGAAGGTGGGGTGGTGGCCGAGCATTCTAGACGCCCTGAGCGTGCTGAAGGTTGTCCGTGGCGGGGTGAGCATACGGAGGAGCTACGGGAGCGAGATGTCACCGCGAAAACTCGTATAAAGATCGCATTTGGTCAGGCTGAGATTCGGTGATTAACAGATAAGATAGGATTTAGCTCGGTGGAGCTCGCTGCAACAGCGGCCGAAGACGACCGAGTCCCCCGAACCCCCCGAACCGAGGGCGAGAAGGACGTACGCGTCACGCGTTCCGGATCAACAGCTTACGGCTATCGGTGGCTTGTCGCATCACATCCCTCTTTACGGACGAGGTTCCCGGTCGCGGCAGTTGCATTCTATTTGAGACAATTAATGCCGCTGTCTTTGGGCCTGAGGAGACCTTGAAGATTGCAACAGATCCCGTCGCCGTCCTCACTATGGCAGCTCCTGGCTAGATGCTTGAGATTTGAAGCTCCGGCAGCTCGAGTGTCTCTACTGAGGATCTTTAATCAGACCTCTCAATTGAATCTTTCAACTGGAACCCTCGGCTAGATCTTCCAACTGGATCTTCCAACTGGATCTCTCAACTGGATCTTTCGAATTTTTTTGCATTTGCATTCATTGCCCTATCTTACGATGCAAATGCAAAGGCGATAGACGAGGTCGAGACCTTGGCCTGCGTGGAACCATGCGAGCAATCGAGAGATCGAGTCCCCGCTCTGCGCTGCATTCGCCCAAGATCGAGCCAAACAAGAAGTAACAAGCCGGCAGCGGATGACGGCTAGCGCAAAATGACCGTAACAACATGTTTGCCTCTATTGGCTGGCATTCGAGTCTGTTAAATAATGACAATTCTGTAGATGTAGCACGAAGACTAAGATTTGCTGAAGCAGCAGGAGCAAGACACTTGGGCTGTGCAATGCCTGCAACGTGAGTACGTCCGAAATCGTAGGACGATACAGTAGACAAGAAATCCTAAAAAGCCTTCAATACAGCAAGCACAAAGACAAAGTATGAGGTCATCAGGAAACGCTGCGTCTGCTCGCTGCGCTGATCTTTGGGATTCCTCCAGCAATGTGCTCCACAGCTTGAGTTGCAAAGTACACCGTCTGAAAGATCGCAGCAAGAGCCAATGGCACAATAGTACTCATCTACTCACAGATGCTCACACCACCGAATATGCTCACAGCATTCAGGTACAAATGCACTCTGCGATTACTGTTCAGATGGCGCGCACGTGGATGGACCGATATCGGCGACAGAATCGAGCACGACAATGCTCCGTCAGCTAGGAGCATATGTCCAGTCGTTGAGCAGCTTCCCCCCCCAGAGATCTTGTATGAGCACTGCAGGTAAAAGCAAAAGTAAAAGTGGAGGTGAGAACACGGCTCTCTCCTCCATCTTTCATACCAAGAGTAACCGCTAATCTTCCTCGATATACTGTTCCCACAATCGCAAAGTGCCTAGTGCTCGAACTGCCTCACACTTTCTCCAACTCTCGACTCCACCTTCTTTGCCCGACTGACTGCGCGACACCGTTATTGAGTGCTAGACCCTCCCATGTCAAGCGAACAAATATAAGCACACGAAGGGTGGGCAGCTAGCTGCCACCATGGTTTGTGGTTACAGGCACTGAACGCCATCAGACTTTGATCAAAAAGCGGCAGATCCTACAGCTGCAGGAGCGATCGTCTAGGCAAGATAGTGTGCCTTGAAATGTTGGCAAGACGCCTCGAATTGAGTACAAACTCCTTGTCTTTGTGGTGTTCGACCACATGTACAGTTTTGCTGCCATGTTGAACAGACGTTCGGCCGAAGTTGAAGCCCTGGACTCGGTTTTGCCGCGAGTGTTGCCGCTTCCTAACAACGACGCGGCTGCCGTGACGGCTGTATACAAATCTGGCAGCGACCACCGTGCCTTCAAACTGGCTGACAAAGCGCCAGATTTTCCAGTTCGTGCTATACTGAAGCCGCTAGGTCGTGGAGCCCACTCTGGGTCGCAGACGTCCTACAAAAGACTAGTGCCGCAAACCTTGAAGAGACGTTTGTTGAATTGCACCTCTTCATGGTCATGGGATTCAGAGGCGTCTTTGAGAGCTGCATCCAGAACGGCTCCCATTTGCTAAGCATACTCTCCTATACCAGGAGGTCAGGAATTTCGTCCACACCAATTCTTCGAGCGTATTGTTGACGAGTAGGACAGTACTCGAGAGTATGCGGTTGTTGCCATGAGTTGCGTTCTATCACTGGTAATGAATGACATTTATCAATCTGCTCAGCAAACTATTGCCAAATTCTCAAGAAGTCCTCTCGAAATCCGACTTCGACTCCTGGGAACAAAGTTTGTCGCGGGCTTTATTGTGCTAAGCAGAAATGCCGAATGTATTTCAGAAGTAATCGTGTCCGCTGTGCAACTGCGCCTGCAGAACTCGTGGTCTGGGTGCGAAGTCTATGGCCACATTTGTTCCAAACATCAACATTTTGGCACCAGAATTTCATCTCTATTAGATTGAGATATGGAGACCTGGTGACAATCGTCTCATGTGTTGTGCTGCCTGCTATGGCATCGACTTAGTGTCTGAAGAGGGTACGCTGGATATCTCAGAGCACGACAAGGACGAGTGTCATTCACTAAGAACATTTAGCATCGATGGTCATACTAGCCTTTGACTAACAAGGCAACGTATTGTCTTACTGAAACGATTTTGGTCGAGGCACCTGCTCTCGCCAGCGGAAGATTGACTTTACCAACCCTCATCAATTGGACAATTGCTCAGCTTTGCACTCGGTAGTTCAACAAGTCATCAGCCGCGTAAGCAAATATTAATCTCAAGGACTTACAGAGCAGCTGGCAAGTACAGGCGAAACACGAATCGCTAGCTTCGCTAAAACCTGCATATCTCTAATGACCTTTGCTGATAAGCAACTCACCAGGACTCTGCCTTCCTCACTCGACGTATCTGAAGCATCCCACATGTAGCGGGCCTCGTCTCTCCTCGACTACTTATCCCTCTCATCTCCGTTCGGCATCTCGTTTGTTAGTCTATATTACTGTGGCACGTGGCGCACACAGTACAGCAGGTTCGTACTACACGCATCTGCCGATTCGCTGGTCAGAGCAAGCGTTACATCCTTCCATTATCGCGCATCGCTCAAAAAGGTGCACATTGCAGAATCAGGCAGGCGACTTGATTTGAACTCCACTCTATGTTTGTTTCGGAAGCTGCGAACGGTATCTGCTCTCGAAGGGAAAAGCGCATGCAATAGGCTCAGCAAACTTCATTTCATCTAAACTGCAGAAAGCACAGTTGAAGAGGAAGGACTACCCTGCACAGACGACCTATAGCGGCGGCTTGCGTCTTTGCTGGCGCGCCCAAGGTGCCTACAAAGCAACACAGAATTTACCATAAAGAGCTGTTGGTACTTTCCAATCGGCCAAAGATCTTCAGCACTTTGCTCAACTCTGAAATCATGCATATTGTGTTCAGCGTTCTGTTATTCTCTTTCCTTGCGCTACCAGCCAGTACTGGCATTGTCCAAAAAGACTTCACCGGCATCGGCAACATCTACGTCCTGCAATCCGAAGACTGGCGCTACGCCGACCCAACAAAAGACAAAATCGGATGTCTCGATGAGAATGGCAAGCTCATTGCAACAAACAACGGAGCGGCATGTGGTACCTTCACACGACGTGAAGAATTTCCGTACACCCTGTCCACTGAGCAAGGAAATTGTACTTTCAACGACGAGAGCCAGGAACGCAATACGGACAGCAAGTATGGCGCAGGCGATCATGCATGGAACTGTAACGAAACATATCAGAGCGTGATATACGACCAACTTTACACAATCGTCAGTCCAAGTATCCCAGCGTCGGTGTGTCTTGCTCACATGTATACAGGACGGCTTTCCCTATGTGTTCTTATGCTTTGGTGATGTTGCGTGTTACTATGATGGTAAGAAGGTGCCTGCACGTAATGAAAAGCTATCACTCTGGCAGTTCCACTGGGGTGCTGGGCAGATGGGGATTACACCTGGTCATATACAGCTGATGTTGATGTGGAACAAGATCGAGGACTCACCAAAGAAAAATTTTGACATTCCAGGCCCGAGGATGAGACTTGTAGATGGATTGCAGATACCACTGTTGGGAGAGCAGAGAAGGTTTTGAAGCAGATCACGATTTGCTGAGGCTAGTTGAGCAATGAAGCATTATACCCAGACATGGCAACTATTCCCTGCCATTCCATATATGCTATGAAACATCTTCTTACGTTTCTCAGTCAATCAAAACGTTCGTCTGCCAGTTCCTGCTACTTACTTCTGCTCGGTGAGCACACTACCAGAAGCAGTGGGTGAAGGATATGGCCGTGTTCTTTTTTCAAACAATAACACATGTGCGAAGGCCAGTAAAGGCCTTGAATAGAGCAATCAAGTCGGCAATCACTGCCTACTACTGATGAGTGATTGCACCGTGGTCTCCGCTCTCAGAGTCGGCCGCAACTCCAACTGCGTTCCCGACCACACCAGCCATCTTCTCGATGGAACCACACATGTACGAACCGCAAGCGACTTGAAGGCTCTCGATGTCGACGGGGCCTTCGAAATAGCATGCGTCAGTATGGCCCTGCTCCGACGTTGTACAGTCGTTGCTCTGAGGAACAGGTCAGCTTTGTTAAGTCCTAAAGGTGGATCTAAATTTTTGCCTTATAGAAGACACATGTCGAGGGGACACATATCTGCACAGAACCGAGAGCTCCACCACTATGCTCAATCAGATACGAGCCATGCATGAAATTTGAGGTGCGTACTTGACAGGCGTGGAACGGTTAACGATCTCGCACTTGGGCTGCTTCTTATGGGTGACCAGAAACAGAGGTTCACCCGTGAAGTTGATTTGCGGGTAGAATACGCCGACGTCACGAACGAACTCGTTGTCTACCATTTGATCGTGCGGAAGAGAAAGCGTGCCGGAAGCCAGGAGGCCGATAAGGGCCTGGAATATGGGCGTGATGTGCATGGTTAAGTAGTAGAGGGGTTGCCGTAGGGACACAAGGTTGAGATCTGGTCAGGGAGGTTGAGAGACAGAGGTATGGAGATGGTATACAAATTAATGGTGACCAGCCGCTAAGCGCCTTCGAAATGCAGTTGCAATAAATAAATGACAGTGCCGCGCCCGCTCAAGGGAAAATTGAGGTAAGTAAAGGATTGGGAAGAGGCTATAGAAATGTAATCGAAGAAAAAGTCGTAACCAGGATTAAAGATTGCAAGAAGGGCATCTCAGATAATCATCCAGGTGCTCAAAATTGCACGTGTGGCTTCCCTGAGTGAGGGCACCACCGGTCCATCCTGCCTTTGAGTGAGCGAGGCTCGGAAGACGGATGATAAATAACATGTGTACCAAGGCGCTACTTCTCTAGTGGCACTCTGAAGCAGAAGCCCCATCCATCCCATGATCTATTTGAAGTTTGCTGCGCTTCTAGTACGGCAGTCATACGTAGACAAGCAGGTTTTGCTGTCTATGTCGCGGGAATCAGATGTCATTTGCTCCCTCAGTCAAATGCCGACGGCTCAACAGATTGGTAGTTTTTTGCGATATCGACAGCGTTGCTGACTTCAATGAAATCCTCCAGCTCTTCACTCGTTGTCATCAGCTTCTCTTTTACTGCCGTCACTCCTTCAGAACCCACAATGTGCCGTGCGGGCGGGTTGTCATGTCCGCCAATCGCGGTGAGAGCATGCACAGTTTCAGCAATCAGTGAACTCTTCAATGCAGCAGGTAGCGGTGCGTAGAGCGAGGTGACTGTACTGACGCTCAGCAGATCTCCCATGGTTGACTCGGCCGTAGTAGTATCTGGGCTCATCGTAGATGTACTGTAAGCAGGCGAGGTCGCATTCACCGGTGCGCGAGGGTTTTCAATACTGTCCAATCTGTCAAGAAGGCCAGAAAAGATTTCTCGTGCTAATGGTGCTGGGTTCTCCTCTTGTAGGTATTCCCGCATTGGCGGAACTGAAGTTATTCTGTTTGTAAGCACATTAACCTCCATATTGGCTTGGACGATGGACATCTTGACGTTGAAAGGTGCGATTTCGTAGGCGAGGCTCTGCGCCTAATTAGTAAAAGGTGTGAAGGAAGATCGTTGTCCAGCTTACATCACAATATCCCTCGATAGCCCATTGAGATGAACAGTACATTCCAAGTCCAGGAGTCCCAAGATGGCCGGCTATAAAATGTTATCAGACGCATCAGATCTAGACATGAAAGCATCTTACTGATCCCTGTGATGACGATCATATGGCCATTCTTCCTTTCTCGCATTACAGGAAGTAAAGCTTTGATGATGTTCACGTTGGCAAAAAAGTTAGTTTCGAAGATTTCGCCTACAAGGCTGATGGTGCGACTGCTTTGCGCCAACTCTTCCACTGTCCCAATTACAGCTAAAAGGTAACATGCATCAGCTCTGAACTGTCAATGGGATCGGTCGTAATACCTTCGCTAGCTGCGCAGAGCAAGATATCAACGCGCCCGAATGCTTCCACAGCTTCAGCAACAGCCGCTTGACACTGGCTGACAACCCTTGCGTCCAGGCCAACAACCCGTAAGCGCTCTCGCCATCGTTCAGTAGCCCTAACCTCCTCTAGGAAAACTTTGAAGTCATCGCTTTGGCCTTCACTCTTCTCGAACTCAGCCGGTATGACTCCAGCTACAAGATAGTCGCCATGTTCAAGTACTTGCTTTGCCAGTGCTATCGCGATCGGTGATACTCCTCTTGTAATGAACCAGACGCGTGGTGCATTATGTGGTGGGAAGTGAGGCGACCGTGGCCGTGGCGGCTTAGCTGCAGCTGCAGACGTGTTGCTCGTCATGACAATTCAATGTGAGGTGTAACTTTCATTGCGACTCTTCGCCCAGCTTTTGCACTGGACAGACTTAATGAGGTCTACTGTGTGGATTCTTGAACTGCGGGGAGTAATTGCCTAACTCCGGGGCTAGCGTGTTAGTGGCGCACCAACCAAAAATGACAAAGGACTATTCACCTACAACCATCGCCTGTCTGAGAATGAACGGGACCTGAATCTGAGTGGATTGAAGAGACTTACGAGGAATCGATTTATCGTTCAAAACGTTTGGCAGTTAAGGTCTATACTTCTAGTCGCTATATTGAGGGGTGATTTCAAATTTCTACTGTACCCTCTACCCACGACCATACCATCGCCTTCAAGCAGTACAGGTACGCCCACTATCTCTTCACTGTACTTCAATCATTATACCAGCTTCCGGTCACCGCTCAGCCCGGATTCATGGCCATTCGTTGACTCCCAACTGTCATCTCCCTCACATCTTTTCTGCTCTTCTTCATTTCTCTATCGCAAAACCTCTCCTGCTGTATTGATTGAGCCACACTTTTTCAGTCCACCTACATATGTGCATCAGACATATTCAATGTTTCTACGACGGAGTACCAGTGAAACGTGAGCTTCGCTAACATCAGCTGGAACGCAGCCCTTAAGACTTCAGCCTTCTCCAACATCTCATCCCATCAGACGGCACTTTGCCCAACTGGCCTACCCAGCTGCGGGAAGATAGGTTATCTGAATCATCCAGGCGATCTGATCAGCGCTTCAAGAGAACCTCTGTATGCACTGAATACTGCAGTCGTTGTATCAAAGAGGACAATTCCCAGCACAACACTATTCGCAAGTCCAAGCCGGGGGCTTGTCCATCTAAGATTAGCATGGCACGACCGGCGAATATTGCGCAGCACCAGCGCCACTCCCTGCAGTTGATTTCCAGAATCCTCAACATTCGCACTAATGCATCGCCTTTCACTCTCGTACTCGATGACCTCAACCAACGTGCGATGCCCCTAGTTGGAGAGCTAGTGCGTCGTGCGCTATCACGTAACGTCAACGTTGTTGTAGTGTCTTTCGAGGCAACTCGGTTCCACTCTGCTATTTGCAGCGTTCCCGCATATGGCGAGGAGACTGGTGAACAAATCCTACAGAGTGTCCGAAAAGCATTAAGTAAAGCGAAAGAGAGCCTGGTCATCGTCGACTCGCTATACGAGGTACTCAGCGTCAAGAACATCGACATGGGCGCGCTCTTCAACCTCGTGGCCGGTGAATTCGCATCGACCCTAATTGGCGTCTACCACCAAGATACTGTCCCTGATCAGGACGCACACAAGGCATACGCGCCACAGCCACTAGACCTGTTCAAGTACATGGCCACCACAGTCATCAACTGCAAGTCCTTCGCACATGTCCTTGCCGCGAAGGCTGCCAAAGAGCGAAGTCAACCAGAACCGACACACGGCCTACTCCAGGGCGCTGAAGGCATCGTACAGTGTCTCGATGCCAACGATCACCGCGGTATCGTGCTTGAAGCAGAGTTTCGCCGTAAATCTGGTCGTCCTGAAAGCGAAACATATTTTCTCCGCACAGCCCGACGATCCGATTATAATGCGCCATTGCCAGGCATGAATTATGGCACTCTGCGCCAAGAATTTGTCACGCTGCTCGACCAGATTCCAGCATACAGCAGTAGTGAAGTCGCCGGCCTTGCCAATGCTACAGCCAACGAGATCGAATCGACCTTCAACCTTGGTCTTACCGAAAAGCAGAAGCAGGCTCGTGAAGGCGTGGTTTTACCTTATTTCGATGCACAAAAGGGTGAAGGCGCTGGTGAGGGCGGTCGCATTCTCTACGATATGGGTGAGGAGGATGACTTTGATGAGGAGGAGGATGAGATCTGAGTATGTATACCGCTAATTCTTGAGTCTGACAGAGTATGGAGACGGCGTTGATTACGAATAGAAGAGAGTGCTTCATGATATACCCTGCATATAGAGGAGTTGGAAATACCAAAATCTGAATGACTTGTTTGGAACTCCTTCCATTGCGTATTAAGGCAAGACTGCAAATGGACTGATAAAAACCCTGGACTTCGAGTCAAGATGGTGAATATCCAAGCAAGATTCATGGTACCACTCGGTTGTGCCATAGCGATGTGTCGGTGTCCATGGTTCCGTGATCGATGCGTTAGTAGACCTTCCGCATTCGGTAGTTTCATTTAGCGTCTGTTCTTGCATCACATCCAGAACAATTACTTGCCACAACCTCAAACACATTTACAATACCACACAATGTCAGACAAGGAAAGATCGCGCGATCAACATCGCGAGCGTGATGGTCGTCGTGAGTTGCGAGGAGGTCGTGACCAGGACAGTGAGCGAGGCAACACAGGCAGCGAACGCCACAATCGATCACGAAGTCCACGACAAGACCACGGCAGCCGACGAGACGGTGGACACTTTCGCTCACGCTCACCTTTTCGACGAGATGAGCGTGACAGGGAAGGTGGACGTGGGGATAGAGGGAGAGGTGACCGCAACGACCGCGGGCGCAGCGACACCAGAGGACCTCCAAAAGGTCCACGCAACGGCCCTGGGCCGCGCCAGCCCCCTTCAAATAACTCCCGCCCACCGCCAAAAGCAATAAAATCTGATCCTTTCGACGAGGATGAGCCAGAAGACGTGGTCATGAAAGAGGAGCGCGTCAAGCCAGAAGGCATGGACGACGAGACGTGGGAAATGGCGCAGGTGATGGGATTTGCAGGGTTCAAGAGTACGAAAAACACAAAAGTGCCGGGGAATGATAAGAACTTCGGGGTCAGGAAGGATAAACAGATGGAGGCTAGACAGTACATGAACAGGCAGGGTGGATTCAACAGGCCTTTGAGTCCTAGTAGGGGCTAAATTCGCTCTCGAGGCGTCAGGGGGACGAATTCGATGAGACTGCCACCATCATGGCAGCTCCAAAGTCTGGTCAGAATGCGATTGCGCCGAACATAGTGCAATCAGCTACATTGCTGCAAACGCACGATATACTTTGGTCGCCAAAAACCAGCTCAGGCAGACACATGCAGCAAGGCAGTATTCCTGATATGGCACCTATATTTCTCGTATTGCTCACGAAAGCACATGCGCGTGTTCAAAATAGTGGCAGCCCACCTGTGTCTTGCAGTCTGGCGATGCAGGGACGAGACTTCATTCCTTTGGATTAGACCTGGAAAGCTTGCATTTACAGAAAATGACACCACGTTTCTAATTCACTCTCATCGGCTATACACCTGTATTTTCTTGGTTCAGCAAGATTCCATTACTAAGCTGCTCGTGAATGCGATTGCTGATCCCTTGCACTTTACAGCCGTACTTTCCGCTTGCGCATTGCAGCCAATCAGGGCAGCCCAACTCCGCGCGGCCTCTAAATGCTACGTATGCGCTCCCCACCAGCATCTAATCCAGAATTCAATACGAGGCTTCATTCCTTACCTCTGAATAGCAGGTGGTACAGATATGCCGCGCAACTCTCGACATGGCAGTCTCTGGACAGGCCTAACATGTCTCCTCACCTTTCAATCTCAATTGCCATTTGCTAATGCGCAGGTCGCTGAGATTGAGAAGGCCAGCAATGACAGCTTGCTCTGGGGCCCGTACAGGCCAAATCTGTATTTTGGCGTTAGACCACGCATACCGAAGAGTTTGATGGGTGGACTGTTATGGACGAGAGTCGAGGACTATCAGACGGTGCAGAACAGTGAGTATTATTCATTCAACCAACAGCAGTTATCATGCAGCTTCGTGGCTTGCATCAATTGCTACAAAATGAGCAATGGCTGACTCATTATAGCCTTTCGACACACGTGTGAGCAGCATGAGCTTGACGGCTATGGCTGGGATGAATACGATGTCCGTAGTGGCGGCCGCCAGACAATTCACGACCCTGCAAACCGCATCGATATCACCACCGAGTTCATAAAGTTCCCTGGTGGAGAGCATGGCGGCAGCTGGGGCGCTAGAATTAAGGGCACACCACGTGAAGGTGCATCGCCTGATCTGACCACGACCGTTATCTGGTACAATACTCTTGAGGGCCTCGGCAGCTTAGAGGTCGAGAACCCTAATAGAGATGATACAGGCATTCCTGACGACGTCGTCTTTAAAGGCCAGACTACTGAACTGGGCAACTTTGAGCTGAGAGTTACCGAGGGCAACGGAAAGCACCCACACTTCGACCACCCCAGCTACGAAGAGAAGCCGCTGGACAGGACGCTGGTGCACAGTGGCCAAGTGCCTGAGGAGGCGCTGTGGCAGGTCAAATCGGTCCTCTTCGCCCATATGAAGAGTCAGATCGACGAGCTGATCCCCAAGTATGGCCAGGAGAACCCGCCTCCGCCCGCTCAGATTTACACAATCCAGCACCATCCGGGAGCTGGCAATATCCACATGGTCCAGAAAGTCTTTAGCGGCGCTTTCGAGTTCGACATCATCTTCTCGTCTGGCTCTGCACCTGCTAAAATTACTACAAACGACATCACTGAGCAAATCAAATCCGTTACGTCAGGCTTTGCAACCCGCTTCACTGACATTTTCAAGCCTCAAGCACCTTTTCTGAAGGAACGTTACACCGAGTTTTCCAAATCGTTGTTCTCAAACTTGGTCGGTGGAATCGGCTACTTCTATGGCGACTCTCGTGTCGATCGCTCGTACGATGAGGCTTATGAGGAGGAGAACGAAGGGTTTTGGGAAGAGGCCGCTGAAGCGCGTAGCAGGAATCAGGCTCAAACTGTCGGGCCAAACGAGCTCTTTACCAGCATCCCCTCTCGCCCGTTCTTTCCACGTGGCTTCCTTTGGGATGAAGGCTTCCACCTGCTTCCCATCATTGATTGGGACGTCGACACCACACTTGACATCATCAAAAGCTGGTTCAAGCTTATGGATGAAGATGGCTGGATTGGCCGCGAGCAGATCCTGGGTCCTGAGGCTCGTAGCAAGGTTCCACCAGAGTTCCAGGTGCAGTACCCCCACTACGCCAATCCGCCCACCCTATTCATGGTCATCAACTCGTTCCTCGACAAGCTTGATGCGCAGAAGACCGACGTGGACAACAAGAGGTTGGTGCATGAAAAATCGTACTACATGCACCTTGCGAATCGAGAGGCCGCGCTGCAGTACCTACGCGAGCTGTACCCATTGCTCAAGCGTCACTATTTCTGGTTCCGCAAGACACAGGCTGGTGACATTAAGAGCTATGACCGCGAGGCTTTCTCCTCGAAGGAAGGATATCGCTGGAGGGGACGCACACCGCAGCACATTTTGACGTCTGGCCTTGATGATTATCCTCGCGCTCAACCACCACATCCTGGTGAGTTGCATGTGGATCTAATCAGCTGGATGGGTATGATGACCCGCGCTATCAAGCGCATCGCAGTCTATCTTGACGAAGAGGATGACGCGGCCGAGTTCGCGAAATACGACGAGGCTATCATTCGCAACATTGATGACCTGCACTGGTCGAGCAAGGAGAAAGCCTACTGCGACGCGACCATCGACGACTACGAGGAGAACGTACATGTATGCCACAAGGGCTACATATCGCTGTTTCCTTTCTTGACCGGCCTTGTGGATAAGGATAGCAAGCACATGGGCGCCATCCTCGATCTCATCGGTGACGAAGATCACTTATGGTCTGATTATGGTCTCAGGAGTCTAAGCAAAAGCGACGAGCTATATCACACTGGCGAGGATTATTGGCGTGGCCCGATATGGATGAATATGAATTACTTAGCTGTGCTGCAGCTCCTAGTATGTCCCACCTTTTTCGTCACCTGAAAACTTATATATTAACGCACGTAGAACCTCGCACAAGCAAACGGGCCCCATCAGACCCGTGCCAAGCAGCTCTACACCGACCTTCGCAATAATCTCGTCAACACTGTCTACGAGAGTTGGAAAGAGACAGGCTTCGCGTGGGAGCAGTACAACCCCGAGACGGGCAAGGGCCAGAGGACGCAGCATTTCACTGGCTGGACTAGTCTAGTTGTCAAGATTATGGCTATGCCAGATCTGAGCGGCGAGACAGTCAGAGATGAATTGTAGATTTGATGAGAGGGGATAAAAGAAGTCAGGGTAAAAGGCAGTTATATGTGAGCCATGTACAAGATACAAAAGTTGTCAATGTACGGCAACAGGATATGTCAAGTCCGAACAACAATGATGAGATAGGTGAATGTCTCTTGTGAACCTGGCTCGCCAAGTCTCCACACATTGTCATTGCGTCCAAGTCCTTTGCCCACTCAAGGCCGGTCTTCCCTTGCATAATACAACAGTATTGACAAGGCGGTTCCCGACCACTCACCGAATCTGCGTCTTTCACCCATCGCCCACCGCACCTCGAAATCAACCTCACGCCTCAAACTTGGCCTCAAAGTCGACCCCACGCCTCCACTCTCAAGTACCGGTGCTGTGTCCCTTCCATCTTTATATTGATCAGGGCTAGCAAGGCTCTGGAACAACCTCGGATCAAGGACAACCACCAGGAGCTGTTAAGATCCGTCATGGGGTACAAAACCACCACATTCGAACAGATTGCGATGGACCTACGATCGTGAACATGCAATGCTGATGCGCACCCGAAATGCAGCAGTTGACGAAGTTGATGTGTTTATATTTCCCTTATTGTTGAGCGTGATGGCGATATCATCTCACTGACCTATTCCCTAAAAGACTTTTAGACAGCGTGTTGCACATTGCTCATGGTAATATTGGTATTTTGCGAGTGTCTATAGCTTGACATCACCATCCACTGCACAAGTGTTGCGTACTCCGGCGCTTGTTATCGTATGAGGAGCGGAAGACTTTCAGGTACCATCTGCTTGTACCAATGAGCATGATAGTATTCGGCCAAACTTGACAACGTCGACACACAAAACTGCCTTTAAGAGTTGGTAATGGACCGAAGAGTGCGTTACATACACAGTTGGCTCCTGCTTGAGTTTTCAAACATCCAAGTACTCGACTACGTGTGCTAGTACTATGTATTCGCTGTCTCACATCTAGTCGATCTATACGAAGCTTGCTTATGTGCAAGATCCACCAACGCCAACACGTATGCTCTTAACCATACTAAGCGCCTAGAGAGATGCCGATCAAAGAAATACTGACCAAAGAAATCCCTATGCTTTTTCAACCCATTCCAAATCGCTCAACGCCATTTGCCCATATTTTGGATTCTCATTTTGCTCCGAATATCCTCTTGACATCTGCAAACTTAACAGGTTTGACAAGATACAAATCCACTCCAGCATCCTGAGCGTCCTGCTGGTCTTGTGCACTTGCCAGTCCAGTCAATGCAACAATTTGGCACCTCGGCAAGTCATGCTCTTTCTCAAATTTCCGGATATTCCGTGTGCTGGTAAGACCATCCATGATTGGCATGCTAATGTCCATTAAGATGAAATCGAAAGGCCCCGTTGGCGGCGATGTCGACAAGGCTTCAGTCTTATATGTTTCGAAAGCCTCAAGTCCGTTCATTGCCTCACAGTAGCGTAAGTTTTGCCGCTTAGCAAAGACGACCAAGAGTTTAAGATTGATTGCGTTGTCGTCGACAAGCAAAACACGCGGGTTAAAGTATTCGCTTCCTTCTGTCAGGGCGGGTGATGAGGGTGTAATGGTTTGTGGCGGGGTGATGGTCGAGGAAAAGGGGAGGACCGGAGGCGGTGAGGGTGCGCCAAACGTGGTAGCGTTGGAACTTTCGTTGGGGCAATGAACCGTAGTAGTGTCGCTGATGCTGCGTTGTTGTTCTGTGAGAGCACCGGGAGGAGCAAGGGTTTGATGGTTGTGCAGGCCAAGAGCGGTCATCGAGCGGGTCAGTTGGTGTTCGTTTTTAGCTTTGGATATACGCTTCTGGCATTGAAGCAGTGTTCGAGCGAGCTTGCGGGGTCCACATCTGTGAGGCTGTTAGCTATAAGTCTCTTTATGTTCCCATCGCACTGAACTTACGGTTGTGTGAGAACCTCAACGGTCCAGCCCAACGCATCGATCTGTCTACCAAGTCGTTTTTCCAGAGCCGTTTTCTCAGCCGTATCCGTGCAGACGCACACAACGGTAAGAGGTGTCTCATTGACCCAGCTAGAGCTCGACTCCTGTAGCAGTCGATCAAGAGACGCTGTATCAGTCAAGAGGAAGTCCACCTTCTTGTTAGATAGATCTGGATCGCAAATATCCAGGATGGTCATGTTGAAACCTCGACAAGCGTTTTGCATCGACTCTTTGACCTTCATGCCACGTTGGCTGCCGATGGAGTCGCATTCGCACAGGATACTCACAGAAGATCCTTTGAGAGCTTCTGGGGCATGTATAAGGTCATGATTGTGCTTTGTGGTCTCATTCTGACCAACAGGCAGTTGCAGAGTGACTTGGATTCGAGTACCGATGTTCACGGCGCTCTTGACATGGATCTCACCCTTGAGTGATTCTACGATCTGCTTGACAATACTGAGACCCAGTCCAGTGCCGGATGCGAATGGGTCTTCTTGACTAAAAGGCGAGAAGAGCTTCGTTCTCTGGAAATCAGGAGACATTCCTCGGCCAGAATCTTCTACCGTCAACAACAGGTTGATGTGTTGCGCAGTGCTGTTGGACTGTACCAGATTGAGAGCAACGAAGCCAGAGTCGGTGTATTTTAAAGCATTACCGAGGAGGTTCATGACAATTCTACGAAGAGCACCAGGCTGCGAGCGGACCGCCCAGCTAACGTACGGTTCTACAATTAGCGAGACGATTACACATCGGTTGTCCTTGCCAACGACGAGTGTGCCGTTCTGCACAGTGGAGCTTTCTTCGCCTGTTGCCTTAATCACGCCTGCGTTCTCGATCTGGACATCTGTAGCGACCGTGTTGATGCCATGCGTTTTACGGAAGGTATGCCCAGCGCAGACTGTGTCACAGACTTCTTCAACTAGCTGAGCCAGATCGAAATCAGCTGTGACGCCGAGAATGGAGTTGTCTGATGGCAACTTCTTCGTTCGACCTTCACTACGTTGTTTTCTACGTGCACCTGTGTTACGCAGTTTGTTAATCTTTGCATGATCCAAGACATGATCAATGGTATCGAGAAGTGTCTTGCCGCAAGTCTCAATAGAAGAGACCAGGGATTCCTGATATGCTGAAGCGATTGTGTCGCGGAGGAACTCAACTGATCCAAGAATACCATGCAGTGGTGATCGAAGTTCGTGAGAAATGGAAGCAATGAAGGTGGTTTTAGCTCGATCCGCTTTCTGCACACTTAAGCGTGCCACTTCGCTTGTGATACTATTGCCAAAGGCTTGCAGGTAAGGAAGTTCGTTTTCGGGGCTCATTAGTCTTCCAGCCTGGGTGGTCCAAATGAAGCCTCCAGCTACCCAGCGCTCTGATGAGGGGTCCCACAATGGCAAGAAGATTAGAGTTCGAACGTTGGGTAATACTTTCAAAAACTCAGTGGGGATGAATCTCTCTCTTCGCTTCCTCCTCCTGGGTGCCCCTGTAGGTGAGGTTTGGGTACGGTCGGACTGATCTGTTTCTGAACGCTCTGATTTCTCATCACTTGAGTTGATGCCAACACCTTCCTCGTTATAATTGAAAAACTTTCCAAACGGATAACGACGGATGTAGCGTTCCATCGCTGCTTCATTGAAAGCAAAGTCTTTGTGGGCTATGTTGGTGTTGCCCTGACGCAAAGAAAGACCAACAACCGGGCAAACCTTGCTATCAGCATCAGACGTTATTCCCTTGCTCTCCAAGGCATCATCGGCGAAAGTAACCTTTTGCCTTCTGCGACGCCTGGTGGTGGCGGTCGAGTCGGCGGTGTCGAAGTCAGTGGTGTTATTGGTGACGCTCTCGTCGCTACTTGCTATGGAGTTCCCATCATCATAGAGGCCTCCCTTGATACCGGCTGCTGATGTATCAAAGAACACCACTCCGTCCGCCATGGTGGATTGGCGCATAATGCGCGCAGCCCTGTGGAAGATGCGCGATGTATCTGATTCGACTTGTTGCTTACGCTGAGCATATTTGCTGGAAGTCGAAGGCATTGCTGCACTTGATGGATCTTCTTCGAGCGTCTGAAGTCGTGCATTCTCTGTCTGGCGCTCCATGGTGGACATCCTAGGCCCCGCTTCATCTCTCATATCTGCCACCGAGGAGCGTTCAATGAACTGCTGTAGCCCGCGTACCATGCGTTCGCCCTTCATACGGTCGTCGTTGTATTTGGCAAGCTCGAGGTGCTCCATAACAGCTGCGGCAACATCCTGCATGAATCTCATATCTGCGGCACTAAGGCCATCACGCGGTCGTTCGTCAGAAATGGCGTAGACTACACTGTGATTAGCATGATGGTGCGTCTACGTTGACTTCCTGACATACCACCAATCCGGTGGCCTGCTCTTGTGATGATGGGTACACCAGCGTAGAAGCGCACTCCAGGTTCGTTCTTGACGTAATCCTTGTCTGCGAACCGAGCGTCTTGCCGACAGTCTGGGATTACCATGCACTCGGCGGTGATCGTGTCTCCATTCTTCTCTTTTGCGGTATATGTCGACGAGAAGGTATGGTAGCATACAGCATCCGTTTTATTGAGCACAGCATTGCCCAACCAAACCTCATCTTCTGGGTGCTCTACTTGTGGCGAGAACAACGATACGGTCTTGGTGGCCTCGGCGAGGATGTACTGGCGGCTGTTGTCGATCAATGACACCATGCAACGGCGGGCATCGAGACGAAGGGCTGCAAGCTGGGCGAACGCAGTCAGACTTTTATCACGAGACACCACAGGCTTATAGCCAGCGCTCTCAAGGCTCTTCTCCCCTATGCCATTCACGTTGTCGACAAGGCTCTGCGCATCAAGCCATGGACGGTAGTACCTGCAACAGTAACCTCTGATTAGCATTCCCTCTATCAGACATATGGCAACACGAGCAAACCTACCTTTGGAGGTCGCGCTCCCTCGCCGCCTCAGGCCATGAGAGGATGGCCATGACAGCAGTAGTTGAGTATGACACTCTTTACCGTGACATTGTCTGGCACTATAACACTGGGAAAGAACAATCGATCACAGGGTAAGAAAGTCAAGGCACAAGAACAGGCTCGGTTCGTATCATATCGCCCACGTTGGTGTGGTGTGTGTTCCTGATATCCGCGGGTCGAAGGGTAGCCACTTGCGAGCGTGACGCGTTTAACTGCATTAGGTCTGCAACGGCGCACGATCCTGCCTTGGACTGGCCATATCGCTTAGCACTCCAGTAAAAGGATCATGGTGTTGTGGAGGCTAGAGAAATGTGACCTTTTAGCATCGACTATGGTCTGGATGAAGTTGGTTAACCAGCTATTTCATGCACCAAGCCGTTTCGCCACTAGAAGGCCACTGATAAAGCCAAGACTCGGCCTCTTCTGGCTGAAGACTCACTTTAACTTGACGCCACGACGTTGCAAGAGGGTGACACAGCGAAGCCTCTGACCTCAGTAGAAGTTCAGAATGTTTATTTTCTCTAGACAGTCCATGACCAGTTACCACAGTAATTGTAAGCGGCCGTGCGAAAGAGAAGCACTAAGACTGTCCGCTTCTTGTCAAGGGTTTTATTGCCGGTTTATGGCAGTATGACACACACAGACATATATCCACTTATCCACTTACCTATCCACTCATCTGCGCTTAGCTCTCGCTTGGGTACTGCCGTCCTCGTGGCCACTAACGATTTTGTCGTTAGCCCATACATCGTGCATCGATCAACTCTCGACAAAACTTTGGACACCGACCTCGTTCACGACTCAGACACGCGCAGCCATGTCTTCAATGTTCGACATGCCCAGCGCGAAACGGTAATTTGCATATTTCAACGGTATTAATTACGCCGCTAATGTGGGAGTAAGTGTGCGCCGCAATGAGCTTCGATCGCCAGATGAGTCCCCACAATCGACGCCAGATCGAGATATGGAAGACCTATTACGCCAACGAATATCCTCAGCATTCACATTCACTACTACAGAGCATGAGGCGGACGATGTACATGATGCAGTGCAGAGTGACGAGGATGAGGCAGAGTTGCGTCTCTTTGCTACACCAGCCAATTCTGCCCCCGCGACCTTGAAGGTTCGACTCTCATCTCCAAGCCTCGACAAGGGAGATGGATCAGGATTCTTAGTGAAGAAGCCAAAGAGCTACTATTTTGCCGATGAGCCGACCAGTGACGAGGAACTGGCGCTGCAAGCATCTGCAATCGATGGAAGCACTGTGCTGGAGCTGTCCAGGCAACCGTGGCCAGCATGTGCAATGCCATGGAAGGTGCGCACACTCACACCAGCTGGTATGAAGAAGGCCGTTCTGGTCGGTCATCCCCCAATGGTGGTCACACTAGAAGAGAAGGACCACAAGCGTACACGAAAGGGCAAGAAGGCTAGGATCGCACTCAGGAAGAAGAAACAGGCAAACAAGGAGAAGCAGGAAGAGAGAGCTAGGCTTGCCGCCGAGAAGGAAGAAGCCGAGCGCGAGAAGAGAACCAGGAGAAACAGGGAGAAGAAAGTCAAGAAGAAGGCTAAGGCACAGGCTAAGAAGGTTGGGAGTGCAGAGGCTATCGCCGAAGCCGTTGTAGAGGTGGCAGACACCAGCATGCAGGATTGAACTCTCTTTCAACACTGTGTTGACACGACAGTTACAATCCGCAATGCATCTTCGACAGCGGCTGTCATGCCTTTGAGGGCATACGTACACAGTGCCACAGGTCTGTAGCCCTCATTGCAGGTTTGCAGCAAATGTGTCTGCGACAAATCCTACGATGCCTGCTCTGCCTGTTGATTTGCAAACAGAAACAATCGCGTATACCACCAATTCGCCGTTTGCACCAGTCGCACTCTCACATGCGGCGCTTGTAGTTGCAGAGAGCTTGTCTGCTCACTCTAACTTTGCTAGCCATCAAACGGCCACCGCGTACGCCCAGTCCGCACAGCAAGCTGCGTGCATACCACCGAATCCGAGTCTATTCGAGCAGATCGTAGCGACAACTATACCCAGTCCAGCTATGTTGCCATAGGCACTAGTTGCATCGCAATCCGCAAGTATGAATAGGAAGAGTGGATGTATCGCATCGCAATGTTCGCTATACTGTCGAAAAAATGAGTGCATGTGGCGGTCTTTTCAGTGAGACTCTGGTGCGATTCAGCAACTGCTCGCCGACTGCAGGCATTTCCGAAGGAGCCAGGTCTCGAGCGGGTCTCAAGGAGGTCTGTGTAATCTTGTGCGAGCAACGTCACATTGTCGGCACCATCTACTGGCATCACATCATCGGTGCAGTTCATGTCAATCGCGTCTCAATGATGGAGAGAAAGCTTTGCAGTACATAAGGTGATTATTGGCATTCCCCTGCACGGAATAGACCCAAGGAGTTTTGGTAAGGTTCATTGAGAATGTACTTGCAGACATAATGTACAGGGAAGCGTTCAGCAATGTACGTAAGTCCGAAGCGTTCCAGGCGGTTACTGCACATATCGAGTGGATTCAGTCCATTATTTTGTAAGTGTCTGATCAGTTGTCGACACGGTGCTGGGCATCGGGTGAGAGTATCGAAGGAAGGCAAAGTGTGTCGAGAGGGAATGTGGTTTCCTAGTGGCTGGGGTTTGCCTAGTATCTCAATGAAGTTGAAGTTCACTTAGGAAGCGTCTACTTGCTCTCCAAGTGAGTTCAGACACGAGCTGCTGAGCATCTGTCGGTGGCTGACTTTCACACAGCGCATGAACGTCACAAAATCTGAATTTTGTTTCAACCTTTGTCACTCAACCTCCGGGGGCAGTTGTCCCATCGCGCTAAGATCGCCCTATTTTCGCTTCTCCTTCTCCAGCCACTTTCCTACGTGCTCTAGTTCTGTATGCACTGGTGGCTTGCTGAAACTATTGTCGGATGCATCTTTCTGTTCTGCTCGCGCCATCTTACCAGCCGTGCTCACTATTTGCTATACTGCGCCCGGCCCTCCCTCTCTATACAAGGTCTGTATATCTCTATATTGCCGTGCGCGATGCCGTAGATCTTTAAACCTGTGGGCAAAGAATAAAGTTATGAAGAAGTAAGAAGAGGGTCGATAAGGGGGATTGGAGAAGTCAGCTGAAATGAAAGGAAGGACGAAGAAACGGAGGGACGAAGGACAAGGATAGCGCGCGAGAAAGAGACGTGTGATTAGCCTAGGTCACAAGGGTGGAGAAGGTGTTGGTCTGTGAGGCATTCAAGGTCGCGATATCTTGTCGTTCCTTGAGGGTGCCCCTACTATTGAAGGTGGCTCACGCCCCAGCCCATGCTTGGAATACCGCTCCTTTAAATTCTAGGTGGGTATGGCGGCTCACCTTTCAATTTCTGAAAGCATGTCTTTAGCTCTGTGCCCAACTCATTATCTGCCTTGACTCTCAAAATGCCCTGCGCCCTCATTTGCAGATATTCTTCAGTACATTATGGCACCCACAAGATTGTACGCCAAAGGCTAAAAGCACTCAAGATCCAGAACACATCCTTCGCAGTAAGATAGCGAGATTTCAAAATATCCTATAGCCTACGCGAGAGGTACTTGGCAAATTCACCGAGCCCACGAAGAAACGGGATCACATCTAGTTTGATCGATCGCACTGAGTTTATGCACAAGGCATCAAGGGCTGAATCAAAGACTGCGCTAGCAAAACGTTGACGACCGACTATGTCAAGCAACTCAAGAAACACGTCCTTACTGACCGCCTTATTGCAAGGTAAGTATTCAGGAATGACTCAGCATGAGGTAGGTGTGAGTACCCGGCAGCGATCTGGACAACAAGCGTGTCATCATCCCGAGCATATTGCAAGTCTTGATGAAAGTTGAAGTCGGTCGAGAACAGCGTGGTCGACCGTACGTAGCTCGTACTTACGATTGCTTGATGAGGCCACTATGGTGGAAGACTTGACTACGTCCTGTAGCCTGCGCAACTTAGCTTGGCAATTACCTTATACCGGCATAGCAATATTAATCAATGCTTTCGCCGTAGTGGCCCCATCAAGCAATCGTAACTACAAACTACGTACGGTCGACGACGCTGGTTGAAAAGGTGAAGATCAGCGGAGTCACCGGTGCCATTACATACAAGCCTATAATCGATGCCATAGTAGTTAGAGATGTGCTAGATGCAGGTCTCAACTATACTAGAGATACCAGATTCTAAACTTACTAGGTAATGGTCGTTGACGGGGTGCTTTGTTCCCGTGTCATAAGACTCTACCAACAACCACTCTACAAAGGATCTGTCGAACAACATCCAGTAAATCTCAGAAATTGTGAAGGCACAGTGTCACCATGATGGTGTTCAATACCAACAAACAGATAGGCGTTTGGATTGATGCTAGCAACGACAACAATAGATTTCCTTTCCACATCTCAAAGCTTTTCTGCATTCAAGCGGCTCTCTTCAACGTGCGACATTACATCATGTGAATGATTACAGCAAACTTTGCACTCACTTCACTTTCACTGCCACTACCTATTTCGCAACCATGAGTTTCCACATATATTGTTTCTTCCCAACAACCCGATGGCTCAAGATGTCTCATATGCTTCAATTCCCTCCTCGCCCTCTGCCTCCATCTGCTAACTCATCGCCCTTTGTTATCTTGGGTATTTATGGCACCGATATCACATCAGCACTCCCACCTCTCATCCCACTGAATCTCGTCCTTCACTTTGCGCCAGCACTTCGAAAATGGATATTGCCCCCACGAGATATTGCGTACCTCCCAACTTTTTCGGCGTGGCACACACTACGCGCACCATACGTCGGTATTGACATCCTCGCACCCATCGAAGCAGCGGGTTTAGCATGGATCATTACACGCATGCTGCATCTCGGCGGTGCCATAATGCATCGAGAGACATTCAGTGTGCATCCAAATCTTGCAACCTCATTAGCCATACATAATGCGTGGCTCGCGCTTGACTTACCTGTTGAAGGACTGCGCGTGCTGCATACACATATTCAGGCTCAACTAATGCTGGGCTCGTTAGTGATATGCTGGGGAGATATGCGTATGCTATGGAACACATTCCCACATGACTCAGAAATCGTGAGAGCGATGGGTTTGAACTTTCTCCGGGCGCACGCGAATATGGATTACAAACCTCAAGAGTCTCTTGAAATCCAGGCATGGTTGAAGTCCACCCCAGAGCTATATGCCTTCTTCAGGAGCCTTCGAGAAGCGATGCCAGCACATCGAGATGGCGAAGCAACAGTACCTGCAATAGCAGAAAAAGAAAAAGTCATGGGCACCGGGTACCAAACTATCGGGAAAAAAGCAGGTAAGAATATCAAGGCTGCTGTTGTTTCACAAGCCGCTGGACAAGTTGGTATCATGGAGAGGGGTGCTACGAGGAAAGTTAGTCCACAGGAGAGGAAAGAGCGAGAGGCAAGTGACTTTGAAGCATTGAAGACAAGATTACGGCGGACGAGGAGCGATGACAGTCTACGGTCGGTGGACACTGCGATCTGGGCTCCGCAGACACAGGGGGGAGGTGAATGGGAAGAAGATGGCCCGGTCAGCACCGACATGAATGATAGTAGTAATTATTCCAACGGAGACATCAGCGCAGCACTTGCCAGATCTCTAGAAACGATTCGAGTGAGACGAGAATACCGAGCGGCAAAGAGCAACTGCCCACTTCCTCGAACAGCAGACAATCCCATGTTGGCAAAGTCGGAACTGCGCGTTACTTAGACTTGGCCCTGATCAGCTAAGGTCGACTACGACTGCCGGTAACGAACATAATGTCTCAGTTACTGGCGTAGGGATGAGAAGTCAGTGTTTGAGAGCAAAGTAGGAGAGGCTGGTGCTGGAGATTTATAAGAAAAGTTACGAATGTACTCAAGAAGGCGAGAATGTTCTCTCAAATGTGGATAAAGAAGGAGCGTCTGGATTAGAAAAACCAACGGAAGCTAAACTTAACGACACAATGGAAGGAAAAGTAAAATGTGGATAAGGCGTTTCGTGCCCTGATCTGTAGGCTCTCGATTGGTAAATTTGCAGACGAGCATCAGTTAGTCAGCAAAACAAGAAACACGTGTAGTATGAAGATAGGTATCGATCAATTGTGTTGATGAGAACAAGGAGTGCAGATTCGTTCTGTTAGTTTCTATCTGAACTATGGAAACTTATAGAAGAGAATCGAACTAGAGCAAATCGGGCTTAGCGGCAGATCTACCCTAATTGACGTAGAGCCGAGGTAGTTACCCAGGCACTGACAAATTGATATTCTTCTAAACCTTGATCTGAGGGTTACACAGAGGCAAGGGTTATTGTCCACACACCTAATCGTTAACGTCCACACACATAGAAGGGATAAATGGAGCTAGATGCTTAGTGCGCTCGAGTCTATACCAAAACGGTTAGACGATATACGATTTTGCCGATATCCCGTTTCTGCGCATGTTGGCAAGCTGGTAAAGCATTTCAATACGCAAAAATTATTAGCTAGGCGTTTCAAACCACCAACAGCTGTTCAAACTTCATCCATATTGTGCCATTTACCACCTATCCTAGTCTATTTTAATGCTTGATAAACATTCAGTTATGCTGCGTACAACTCCTCCCCCTCACAGCGATCTGCTATACTCACCAAGTGGTGTGCTGTCGCCTGATGAGTGTGAGCATTCTGACGTCCGGCTGCTGTCGCGCCCAGCCTCACCAGCGTCTAGTGTATCGATCAACTCGCTGTTTGACGACAGGGCGGATGAGAGTGTAGAGGATGCCGTGGAGGTCGTCGGCGACAACGAATCCACGGCGGTGGACGACGAAGACAGCGACGTTGTGACACCTCACCGACGCCGAGCACGCAACGCTACTTTGCGTCAAGTACACCACCACAATGCAGAGATAGACGCCACAGTGGACCTTAGCAACCTCTGGGAGGCTGAAGTCTACAAGTTGCGTGATCATCCACCGCCACCAGAGGCGACTTATGAGTCACTCGCGAGCGCTGAGGCAGCAGTGGAAGCTTGGGCGAGGGACAATGGCGTCTCGTATAGGCGCGGGAAGTGGTCCCGAGGTGGACGATACCGTCTGTGTATGGAGTGTAGCTGCGCTGGTAAGCGCAAGGAGGCATCAAGTGGTGTTAAAAGAAAAAGAGAAGGTGCAGCGAGTACGCGTATCGGCTGCCCTATGGCCTTTTGGTTAGTCGCGGACGACTACACGAATCTCCAAAGCTCGCCTTGAAGAGTGCTGCATATGAACCATCACAAGTCAATAGTACACAATCACGCTCCAGTACAGGATAGCTACGTGTTCGCGAAGTATCGGAGAGCCACGAGACAGCTGGACGAGGCGCAACGAGCGCAGCTTATCAAGATATTCGAAGGTGCGCGAGGTGCAAAACAGGCGTTAATTACAGTGAAAGACGCCTTCCTAGACACAATATGGACACGACAAGACGTCAAAAATGAGTACCATCGCTACCAGCACGAGAAGCTAGGTATGAAGACAAAGGTAGAGCTGTTGGTGGAGGAGCTTGATAAAGATAAGTGGTGGTACCAGTAAGTATCGCGATAGTTCCCTACAGTGTTTCTGGCCCAAGCGTGCTAGCGCAATCTCCAATTGACTGAAAACTCTCTAGAAGGTACATGCGCTGATGCGCGACGAATAGGATGGAGATCGATGCTCAACACCATATCGAATATCCGATGATGATCGCACCTGAGTGCTTGCAGAACTTCTCACGATGCCCCGACGCGCTCCTTATTGATTGTACCTTCAAGACAAACAAGTATGGCATGCCGCTGTTAAATCTGGTCGGCTCAAACGGCAACAATCGTACTATACATCTTGGCGTTGTGCTGATGTGTCAAAAGGATGAGCCATCATTCGGCTGGGTTTCCAACCACCTTAAGGCCAAATTTGATGAGCTCTTTATTCATATACGTGTATTTGTTACTGACAACAATTGAGCTTGTATCAATGCGCTAATCTACGTGTTTCACTTCCCGAAGATTGTCATGTGCCGCTGGCATATGAACAAAGACGTTCTCAGTTGCGTTCGTCAGGTGCTTACCAGCGAATTTGGTCGCCATCGAGCCGGTAAATACTGGATTGATAATGAGTCTACCAAACGCTTTATGGAGTTATACTACCGTGTACTGCAGTCGGCAACAGAGGCTGATTACATCAAAAACTTCGCCGCTATCACAGCTCTCTCGCCAACCGCCGCCCAGTACCTCAACCGACACTGGTTCGATCGACACAGGGACAAGCTGGTAGACTTTTGGGTTAACGAGAATATACATTACGGTCTGCTCGCGACTAGCAAAGCTGAGGGTACTCACCGCGTTGTGAAACAGTGGCTCAACGGCAGCACAGCTGATGTTTTGTGGCTTCAACGACGCCTCAAATCGCTATACGCAGAGCAGGTTGAGCACCACAATATACTTGACGCTCAACAAAACCGTGGTATCCGCCGCGACTGTCAAGAGCCAGTGTTTGCTGGTGTCGTTGGTCGGATTACTCGGTACGCACTCGCACTAACAGCCAAGCAGTTATACCTTGCCCGCGAGGATTACCGTAAGCAACAGCGTGATCTCAACCATCAACCGACGCGCTGTAAAGGTAAGTATGAGCGCTCAACGGGGCTGCCATGTTGGCACAAGTTGGCCGCGCTCGAGCTCACCTCTAGGAGTCTTCAACCCAGTGATTTTGACCTCCATTGGTGGGGCAGATCAAATTTTTATGGCGGTGAGCGTGATAGGTGAGGCTATATACAATAGCCCAATGTATCATCAAATTGATCGCCAAATATATCGTCACAATATTGCCAAACACATTGTCAGATGTCGCTTCATACACTGATCCCCGGCTTGCCATTTAGTATCTTTGATTGTACTGTAATAAAATACAAAACAAGACCGGGTCTGTGCGCGGCCGTGCGCTCCGGAACTTGCCTGCATTGAGTAATGTGTGTGGACGTTAACGATTAGGTGTGTGGACAATAACCTTTGCCTTACGCAGGGTATCTGTAACGTGTCTCTGTAGACATTGAAAACAACTTTAAACCAAAAATTACTTTTTGTGGCATTGGAATGCCTTCCGCGCGTTGTGTGTGACGATCGCCACCGAAGTGTTACAAGGGGGTTAAATGTTAAGGAAAATGTGTGTCTCAAGCCTTGTTCGTCTTCTTAAAGATATACTTCAAGGCCTTCACGCGTTCCTTGATCGAACGCTGTTGGGTGACCTCGTACAGCGGCTTGTGCTCTTCTTTGATGTCGTGCTCATGTTCGTAGTCAACGTGGACATAGGCTCGCTCAACATCTGCAAGGCCTTCAAGCTTTCGCTGCAGAGTCTGGCTGACGTCGTGAGTGATCTTTAGAGGCATGTCCTCGTTCATAACGATATCAACCTCAACATAATACTTCTGACCAGCGTGGTAGGCCCGGCACTTGTCTCATATCAGAAAACAGTAATCTTTGGGGGAAAGGGGGCAAACATACAGTGTCAACCTTCTCAATACGAGTGTCGTGGGTTACAACAAGATATGCAAGCTTGGACAAAAACTCCTTGGGTGCCGACTTGCCCACAAGAAGCCAGACGTGGTCGAATGCGTTTGCAGCCCAAGACACAAGAATCAAGAGACCAATGAGGATAGCGCCGATCGGGTCGACGTACCATACGACACGGCTTCCAACAACAGACATGGCAAGACCAAACGCGTTAACGATTATGTCATTGCGGTGATCAATGAAGAAGACGTGAACCGATGGGTAGCGACGGAAGACGAAGCAATACGCGCATAATGAACCTTTAGCAAAAACTGTACTGATTAGTGCCTTCTAGACGAGTCAAATGTAAAATATCACTTACTAGCTACTGCCACAAACACAATGGGTATGATGTGCAACTCTTCCGACTCTTTAGCACCGGCACCCAGTGCTCTTCCAGATTCGATGATCAGTTGGATAGCAACAGTCGTCATTAGGCAGCAGAACATAATGATTCCAATGGTCTCGATCCTAGTCCTGCCGACTGGGTACTTGTACACGCTTGGTCGTGCCGCCATCCGGCTGGTGATGAGCATAACGAACGAAGAAACGAGGTCCATAAAGGCGTCTGCAGCAGTTGCAAACAATGACAGTGACCCTGTCGAGATTGCGGCATACATCTGAATGACGAACAAACAGAAGTTGACAATAAAGGAGGCATTAACAGCGAATTTCACCTTCGGACCATTCTCAATGGTGTCGAGAGCAGCTAGCCGCTCCTCGTCACCACTTTGGAGGAACTGATCAATCAATTGGTTCTGTCTTGTATAAAACTTCTGTTCTTGGTCAGCATCAAGCGGCTGCCCTTGATATACTACATACCTTCATGTGTTTCTTGTTGGCCTGAGGATAATCTGCTTTCATTTGTGCCTGAGTAACATTTGATCGGCGATGCTTGCCAAGATCCAGAGGATCCGCACTGTTGACGGTGACAATGCCATTGTCCTTGGCGACATGTGTGGATGCTGTTGTCGTTGTTGTACATGACAATTGTTGAATGGTATCTATTGGTGCAGTGGAAGCGGTAACTGGAGCGGTTGTTTGATCTGCCGCTTGACTCTGAGGCTGCTCATTGGCAGAGGCTGAAGAAATTGTCAGAGTCAGGAATCTGGATGAATCGCCAGACTTACTTTGTGGCTCGGAAGACATTGTTTCCGAGTAATGGTGTAATGCCTTTGATAAACGCGTATGTAGATCACTGAGCAGGTTGTAGGATAAAAGGAGGATATCATCTTTCACTGGGACATTGAAGTAATAAACAACTAAAAAGCTTGCCACGGTCCGCCGCTCCGCCTTGAGAAGGCTTGTGTCCGAGCCTGAATGTCATGATAGTGGCACTTCTCGGTTCGAGGTCACGATTTACTGTGAATCTGCGTGGCTTTGTGCAATAGTGGAAAGAGTAAGCGGAGCTTGAAACTTGCTAAGCATTCAACATACTTCCTCAAGCAAACTGTCTTACTGCAAATGATAGTCTTAAGGCATGCTTAGCCTGATCTTGATACCACAGCGTGCTTGGCGAGCTGCAAGCGCGGAGGAACCAGGGAAGCGCCCGCTTTCAAGTATACCAGAACTGCAGTCATCTTCAAGCACAAGTGGCGCGAGTTTAGTCACGCTGAAAGAGGCTTTTGAGGAGATAAAAGCAAGAAGAGTGGATATGTTGCAGATTGGCAATGAGGTGTGACACCTGCGCAGACGTGGGATGTAAGTTTTGGCTATTCCTGCCCCTTTCTGTTACGCACCAATCATGTCACGCGCTAACAGCCACTCGAGGTTCTAGGGAGACTTTCGAGGCGCGCTCACAAAGACAACACCATCCTCACACGTCGATGCTAGGTCAATCCAAGTTTCACGCTTCCTTAATCATACTCAATGCGAAACTGTTTAGTCTTGGCCAGTCACGTCATGGCAATCGCGAAATGTTTCATTGGTTTAGCCGAGTTTGTGCACCAAGGTTCTCGAACTGGATGTGCAGCAGAAAGGTCCCAACATCGACGCGTCAATGCTGCCGCACCTTGGAACCTGTCCCAATCAGCGAAATCAAGACTCGAGCCGCAACAGTGTAAGCCGCATGATTGTGGGTCCTTCCCCAGATCTTCTTGCGGCATGCCCAGCCGCCTCCCCAACTTGCCTAGCATGTCAGCCGCTTGCCAATAATCTTGGGTATTATTTCGAGCCACGATATCCACTTGTAGCCCTACAGCCTAATATCGCCGTAGTATTTGTGGTCCACGCGTTCCTGGAACAAGCCTCACTAATCCTTCCTAGCAACGTCTGAACCTCCGCGCTCTTATGTGAAGCATCCGTCCTAACACAGATCTGTGGCATGGACCACTGTGTCATTGTATACATCCACAAGGTGTGTTCTAAGAGATTGCTGATCAGTCAGGATACGGTTAGTAGCTCTGACGTTGGCATAACCCTGTAGGGGAACATATAGCACCCTGATGCCGAGCATGCTCTCACGTTCAACCTGGGGCTCGACCATTCTACAACGCTCTCTGGTAGAGTTTTGTTCATCATTCTCCTTTCAACTTCGATTTGTTCAACGTCGCGGGCGACAAGGCTGCTGGCAGGTCTGGAATAGATTCTGTAATCCTTTCATTTGCATATCGGTTTTCATAATAACTTTGTCACAACGTCTACCATGGAGAAGCCAGTGTGCGGTAGTGAGGCGGATGGTGCCGTATACGACTTTCCTTTGCACGTTGCCGCAGTCTGTAAGTGACAACCACTCAGATCGCGACCGTCGTCTGTCTAACCTCTATGTAGTCATTGTGTTCGCCGCCTCTATTGGAGGTTGTGGATTTCCAGTTGTTGCAAAGAAAGTCAAGTGGATGAAGATCCCTCCAAAGATTTTCTTCTTCTGCAAGCATTTTGGTACAGGTGTACTGATCGCTACAGCATTCGTCCATGTAAGTACGAGATCGTGAATGCATTCCCAATGTCTGACCTAGCTTGCCCAGCTTCTCCCGACCGCATTTCAATCCCTCAACGATCCATGCCTTCCAGATCTGTTCACAGAAAAGTATCCTGCCCTACCTGGTGTCATCATGATGGGCTCGTTGTTCATCCTTTTCGTGGTCGAAATGTGGCTCAACGCAAAGACTGGCGGTCACTCTCACGGCAGCGCAACCGGCAATGAATTTGCTGGAGGTGTACAGCCTCCTCGAGTCCAGGCTGCAATGGGCAACACCATGCAGAAGAGAAACAGCTACGACTCGCAGAGGACTATGTTGACCATCCGTGACGACAAAAAGGGTTGGGTCGAGAGCACGTATCCAGCTGGCAACTTCTCCTTTCCCAAAGATCACGATGAGATAGAACCGCGATCTGAAATGCCGCCATGGTTCATTGTTTTCTACGAACAATACGTCCGTCAACGCGAGGAGATGGTCAACATGGTCAACCGTGCAATGCCTGCTCTACCCAGCTATCCACAAGAAAAGAATCCTGAGGCGCAGGTTTCGTACTTCGACGAGGACGTTGAGCAAGCTGTTGATCCTCTTGTCTTGAAGAAGCAGTCCCTTCAGATTACCCTCATTGAAGGTGGTATTCTTTTCCACTCCGTTTTCGTCGGTATGACAGTCTCGATCACGGCGGATGGTTTCATCATTTTGCTCATCGCTATCGTCTTTCACCAGATGTTTGAGGGTCTTGGCCTTGGGTCTCGTATTGCGGCTGTCCCTTATCCCAAGGGTAGCTGGAAGCCATGGGTAGGCACGCCGCATATCTCTGCACTATAGCTAGCTAACTGTAACCGATAGGCTTTGGTGGTGGCTTTTGGAACAACTGCCCCTATTGGCCAAGCTATCGGACTCTTCACTCGCAGTTCGTACGATCCCAACAGCGCGTTTGGTCTTATCATTGTTGGTGTCTTCAACGCTATCTCATCTGGATTGCTCATCTATGCCGCGCTTGTTGACTTGCTTGCCGAGGACTTCCTTTCTGAGGAGGCTAGCCACAACTTGACAGGCAAGGACAAGACAATGGCTTTCACCTATGTGCTCATGGGTGCTGCCGGGTAAGTTCCCACGTCAATGTCCTCACTTCAACAAGCTAACAGTCGGATAGCATGGCCATTGTGGGAGCATTTGCTTAAGCTTCATCTTCGACTTGGCCTTGCCGTCATTTTGCTGGAACCATCATGCATGACTTGAAGCAAACTTGATGCAAAGCGGTCGCATTGCAAGGCCCACACAATCCTGGTATTCCTGAGACGACCACATCCGTTTTTTTGTCGTTGCACTACCAAAGGATCCTGGTCACGTCCCATCGAAATTTGGGACTCCATGCGCAACGCCACGATCTTTGTATGAGTATTGGGTATATGTTTTACATGGGTTTTTATGGCTATTCGTTTTTTATATCACAAGATAGAGCAGCTATTCTCTCATTAATGTGATCATTTTAGTGTAATGACATACATTCAGTTGCCTATCAAGAATATGTACGAATTCATGTAATGACGTGCTGATTCGGAACGAACAAGATGTTCAGAAGATCAACGGTTTTCTTCTAATCCTCGACTAAGGTTTTAAGGGATTTTGTTTGAGCATGCCTGTTGTAAATCTTAAGAGACAACAGAAACACTGTATTGTGTCCGCAGGAAGCGGTACACTCTGTAATGATCAGATCGCCAGGACCTAGACGGAAATACCTCGAATTCACAAGGCGAAGGTTCGTCTTAAGGAAAGACCAGGTTGTCGAATCAGAGGTTCGTTAAGAGCGAAATAATGTGACAGAGGTTCCTTTAGCGAAGTCGAAAACTAAACAGCATTTCACAATGAAGTTGAAAAGAACGTCGGTGGCATGCTCGTCATGCTGGTTTGTCTTTGTTGAGCCAAAGATCTCTTTATACGGTGCAATCGCCATCTCGCTGGTCAACGATGGAGGTCAACAAGAATTTCCGTCGTACCGAAACCTTACTACAACGGGTCTTTTTGTCACTGTAAGCCTCTACCTTTCGGAAACTTGAACGCCGAAAGTCAGGTTGTATGCGTGGCACGCAAATGTCGGCTTGGCTGAGTCAAACTGTATCAAATCAGCAACGCCGAGGTTGCAAACGCACGACCAAGGTCGATCCACTAGGGGAGATTTTTTGGTAAAGCTCGAGATGTGTTTCGAGTCTGTTTCAGTGTGAGCTGCCCAAGAGGCTCGGCGGGTGTAGGATGTGAAACTGTACTGTGGCTTGATTCGGGCAGATAGCGTTTCAGCATCGAAGCGATCTACAACTCTTCCGAGGGAAATCAAGATGCAAAGACACAGATTCCATCTTTCCTACAATTTGACATCAGAAAAAAGCGACAGTACCCATAAACAAAGTGCAAAAGATACTACCATCGAACTTGCTGCGTATTCAACATTTCTACAAAGATTACGAAATATCTCTAAACCTTTGGCCGTGAAATTAACCGCATTTATACACACGCCCACTCGTGGTTGGAAAACAAAAATGGTGACCTAACCAGGGGTCGAACCTGGAATCTCTTGATTTCGCATTGGATGCATCGTAGTCAAGCGCCTTGCCATTGGGCCATTAGGCCAATTACTTGCTTAGTAATTGATAAAAGATGTCTTGGTTTTTAATTAATTATTGTCCGTACAACATTCGCAGTACGGTTCGCTGACTATACATGATGTTGTAATCACGGGGCTATGCCAAGTGATTGCAACCGTGCACGTACTCATGT